>CM017556.1:10669192-10751175 GCA_007844125.1 Sinonovacula constricta
AGACGTTAAGATTCAAATGGCTAAACATTAACAGTTTAAACCACGTGCAAGGCTAATGACTCTCGCAACCATTAAAATCATATAAATTTTATAAATATCATCATATCATCTGGCCATCAAATGTAGTGACTAAAACCATTATTTACCGACGTTGAACAAAGGTTTGAGTTTCAGGAAAACGTCCTAAAATTCCAATTTGAATCCTATGTGTGTCAAAGTGTGATGTACATGACAAAAACTGATTCTTACTATTTATGTTTTATTTGTAAGGTCAATCTGAGTACTGTTTAACACTGTTTTCGTTATATGGCAGTTAGAATATGTAACAGGTATAAGATTTCGTTTTTGCAAATAAATTAAACGCATTACCTTTATACATATACTTGTTTTAATTTTAGTATTTGACAGTTCTCTGGTAATAAAACCACACCATTTTATCGCCAATTCAAAACATCTACTTGTATATTTTATTTATCATGAAATATCATTATTATCGTTATTTAAGCATCGTAGTTAAAGATGACAATGTGTGTATTGATATAATACAAGCAAAGACCTGTCTACACATCAGTTCTCGATCTTTAAGGTTTCTGAAGTGTAATGCAAACTTTGCAATTGAAAAATCAAAAATACATTGTTGTATCGATGTCTAAAAGAATTCTTGCAAGCAAAATTTTAATTATGGACATATTTCTTATCTAAAAATTGGAAAGTATAAGGTGACGTTTTAAGAAATAAAGTCTATCAATATTTTGTTATATTTTTCACACACGTGGTTTGCTACTGAAACACGTTCAAAACTAAAAGAACAATAGGGAAAAAAGCTAGACACATCGCACAATAGTTATTACTCCAAGTATTCGAAGCACAATTGGTACAATTAATAATATACTTAGCTAATCCATTTAAAAAAAGATTTCAATATTTTCTGCTTAGGCTGCCGGACTTTTAATATTTGCTGAGCTTCATATAATTAAGAGACATACGTAAAAGTGAATTAAGTTATGTTTGAAGTATTATGGTTATATACAGAAGAAGTTGTGTTTCTTACTAAGTGTTGAATAGAAGAAGTGCGTGGGTGAAACATCCGCTTGCTAACTCGCTTAAGTGATAATAATTAAGTGATTATGCATTGATCGGCTCCCTATCCGAGTTACAAGAAAGATAGGCAAGATGGTCGTGTAACAAATTCATGAACAAAAATTAAACATTCCGTATTTCTACGTCTGAATACATTATTATGATAAAAAGCTAACATTTTTGTTCTATTTGTATTTTATAACACTTTAGACGTGTTTTTATTATAATTAATAACTTCATAAAGAATACAATTATCTAACTGACAAAGTGCGATGTTACAATACTTAAACAGTAAAAAAGGATCGATAACTCTGTGTTCGGTGTTGACCGTAAAAAGCGCGCCAAAACAACTAATGTAAACTTTGGATACCATATCTAGAATTGTTTCAGGAATAATTCAGAAACCCCAATTTCAAAATAATTATACTTTATCTGTAAAAATGTCAGTATTTACATAATAAATTTACGTTTAATGCATGCAAATACAGCGAGGTCATGTAGCGTTTATGTGAGCCCATTCAAGTCTCAGGAAGTTAGCCGTATTTATCGAGAGCTTATCGAGCATGCGCACGGCCCTAAAGAGGAAGTAATTTTTAAGGGACGTAACTTAGTTTCGGAAATGCCTATAGGCAGGACGCCACTAAATAATTTTGTTCTTTATTCTTTAGTAAATCGTGAAAAGTTGGAATCAAATTGCACCATGACTAGGTTATGATGAATCCCCATAACCATATATAGGTGAAACGAGTTATTTATTGTCCATAAGAAAGACACAGAAATAAGCGAAATTTTGCAGCTTGTAACAAGGTTCTGCTTCATAGAATGCACATACCGCGATATTGCCAGTGGTAACCCCCAAATTTCAATGAAATATGTACTTCCTATAAAAGTGGAACAGTCCATTATTGTGCATAGGGGTTCAAGACTTTTGATTTCTTTTAATTCAACTCGGTTTCAGCTTCCTTTTTACACCAAAAGATTAAGATTATCTTAAAAACAGGAAATTTAATTCCAAAAAATAGCAACAGACTGTTACTAAAGAGAAAAAGTCCAATGTGATACATTCTGCTTCCGGTTGGTATGTAGTGTAACCACCCCTATATCACAACAACACCCAAGCAGATATAAGGGCAATTCCACGACTGAACGGTCCCATGGCACCATGGCAGGATAGTTCTTGTTACATCGCACCGACACAATTATGCTGATTTAAACGATAATTTATTTTGAAGCATTCGTTATGTGTAACTAAATATCCACCACCTCCCAAACAACTGTCTCACCTGTCCAACGTTGGGGTGGCCATCAAGAAAAAGCGGAGAAATATCTTTACCTTATTTGCTGGATGATTTTTCGTCGGCAGGCAATTTTAAACACAACTAGATCGAAATTATAATACAAACGCGTGTATAACCGCACCACTTGAAACATTTTGAATTTTGTATTTTCTACGAAACTAAGGCTTGTCAGATGAATACAATAAAGTATTAAAAGAAAATAAAAAACATCAGCATTGTTTTATTTTAAATTAATGTTTTTGCCCATCACGTTTAACAAAATAAATTACAATGTGTTTAAAAAGTTGGCATTGATTTTTTTTTTAAATATTAAGTGTTACGTTAAAATAGTATTATAAATTAGTGTTTTTATTTAAATGGTATTTATGATACACACTATTCTCTAATAAAGAAGATAAACATTTTTAACGTTTTAAACATCTATGCTTTGTGGAAGTAATACGCACTTTTATAAATATCAGGTCAAAACAACAAGTCATAAAGTCGGAGCAATAACAATAAATGGATAATTTATACTGCATATAATATATACCAAAACCAACACAATTTATTATGAAAAATAAATATCACGTGTCAAGATATACGAAATAGACTGTTTCTTAATATGCAGCTCATCGAGAATATATTTTCTTTCTGTTTAGCATTTAATGTGGAAATGAATCACAACAAATTTATTTTAAAAGCCTTTAAATTTGACTAATTTAAAATTCTTTTCTATGTCTAAGAAAGATGTAGTTACCTGGTAGTAATAACAGTAGTGAAATGGATTTATTTGTTTATTTGCATGAATTAAGTATAGTCTGTATGTGATTTACGACAAACATTGCTGATGCTTTCCAACACAAACATTATAAATTCAAAAGTACGATCCTAACCATACAAAATGACAGCATATCTAAATGCAATCAAATGGGGGGTGTATAAGATGAATTTGTCTGTCAAATGTCTACCTGTTTTGAAACATTCAAAATGCTTAAAATCTCCAAGATGATGTTCAAACAAAACGAAAAACATAAATGAAGGTTGCGGAATTTTATTTGATGACTTATTTTGCTATTTCGGAACAAAAACGACACATCTAAAACATTTATATTTAAACTTTGATCCGTAAAAATGCTATTTAGTAAAACAATAATAACAGTCGGTATTGATTGTCTTAATAATAATACATCTATCTACTAAAGATGTGCTGATAACATCTATCTACTGAAGAGGTACTGATAACATCTCTCTACTAAGGATGTGCTGATAACATCTCTCTACTGAAGATGTGCTGATAGCATCTATCTACTGAAGATATGCTAATAACATCTATATACTGAAGATGTGCTGATAACATCTCTCTACTGAAGATGTGCTGATAACATCTATATACTGAAGATGTGCTGATAACATCTCTCTACTGAAGATGTGCTGATAACATCTATATACTGAAGATATGCTGATAACATCTATAATCTGAAGATGTGCTAATAACATCTATCTAATGAAGATGTGTTGATAGATTGATTTTTGCTCGGACATTGACGTAATCTGTCTGAAGACACCATATTCTGAGGAAATTGGAGAAGAAATGAAAATAAGTACATATAAGCTTTTTTAATCTGCATATTATACATGATAATATAAATTTTTTATCACACAGATAAGAATATATTTATTGATATGAATGAGACCGTTTACAAGAGAAACAAGTCTAACATTTAAACCATTGTGATTTTATCTTCCTGATACTTTTAAATTACAAATAGTGGAAACTATCACAACATAATGCGAATACAGCGCAAATATCACAAGAAATGGACAAAATATATGGTTACAGCGTTTATTTAAGTATTTTTCTTTTGTTAAGTGAATGCTGTCTTTTGAGAAACAATGTTATTGTTACAAAGCATTTTAAAACAAGAAGCGGGCACGGAACACTGACCAAATCGATAAACTCTCATTGGGTCTGATTTATATCCAACTGATGAGCTCATTTTGTAAACCCTCTGTGTTATTACGTGGGTAATGTTTGAATTTCAAGTAGTACTGTATAAATCTTTATAGGCGCGCATTTTGAAAGTATGTTTTTTTCATTTTGTTAGCTGGGTCCATTTTCGTTTAGTTGAAGAACGACAAATTGGGTCTCTATGGTTAAAAACAACTGCTCCCCAGAATCGTAGGAAGGGGCAACTCCAGGCTACCGTTGAAACACTTCTTAAAGAAGATTTGCGGCAAATGGCTTGTTTATCAATAAAGGAGGTAATGCGCGCCTCATGGTTGATTTGTGAGCAGCTGGTATAACGTTAACAGCGTGTGCGCCACCTAGCGTTAAAATTTATTGAAATAAACTGGTTCCTGGCTTGTTAGAAATAGGGTAATGATTTTTGGTTAGTGCCTAACGACTTTTGACATGTAAAAAGAGTAAAGTCTAGATCTAATTCATTTTGCATACTGGCAGTGATATAGTGTAAAATTTCTACTTACAATGTAACACTTATGTTTAATCTTTGAAATACAGATCTATGTTTCGTCTTATAATTTAAATCGAACTATTTGTAAAATCGAAGTAAAATTAAGCACAATAGTTTTGACATTTTTTTTTAAAACATGTTCACATATGCATGCACATATTTGTTTGTAAGTTGCATATGACACTAAGCGTTTCACAATAAACACATACAGTATACATACAGCATACATGTGTCATTTAATAGGTAGCATTTGTCATAAAGCACTAAACAGTTAACATAAGACATATTGGAATATTTGCATTGATAATCTTCCAAAGCCATACATTAAAAATGTGTCAAATGTGAAATTAAAAAAAAGCACGCAGGAAACCATCGAATTTTAGAAAACAAAGCAAACCAACAAAACAAAATGCAGTATTGTGAGGAAATAATAGGTAATGAGTTTCAAATATTATTTTATAAAAAGCCGAGGATTTATCCGTAATTGGCATACTTGATAATAAAGGTACAAAATTCGATGTTTACCTTCAGTGCAATCTTACGTAAAAGGCACGGAGACTGCTAAAGTTGTCTCACCTATGTAGGGCACGACTGGAGGGATTGCACGACTGGAGAGATTAGGGCACGACTGGAGAGATGCTAAGACAGAAATCTAACAATGACTTTCAATTATGGCTTTAAGTTACTGTTTTCATAAAGCCTCATCGACATGTCCGGTCATTGTGTAATTTAAAAGCAATGCAAGGAAAATACGAAAAGGTCTTATAAGAATTACCAAAGATATTTAAAACTAAACTACCTATTGACTAAGGCGAACAGGTTAAATGTATGTAAAAGTGGCAAAAACACAGAGACGAGACACAGCACAAAAAGAAAAACCAGCAGTTACCGCCTTGGAATGGTCAGGTGGTAAAGGGCAAGTTCTTGACTGTAAAAGAGCCAATTGCAAGCAATGCAGCACAACGAAGGATTCTCGGGTTGTAACCATCAGATATAATTTTCCCGATTAGTTTTGTAAAGAGGTCAGAAAAGTTTCTGAAACCCTTGATTGTCTTCATCTTGTATAAAACAATAGCATAAAATGCAGGATTGTTTATGCCTTGCTGCATAAATGTTTTATACTGCTATTTTACTTTGAAGCATTTCATTAAGAAAAAAGGACTTTGAAAACGCCTTTCTAAATTTGTAAAAATCGAAAGCCTTGCTGTAACAATTTAGAAGTAATAAACAGGTTTTTAACATTGAAATTTTCTACTTTAGTACAACCTCGTGCAAACCTTGTAAGTTGGAAAATGTAAATACCATAGGAGGTAGCACGAGGTAAATCACTGTCAAGGTATGAAAATTCACAATACTGAGACTGAAATCGACTCTTATTTCATAGATTTTAGTAGAGACGCTGTCTGTGGAAATAGTGACCTTAATGTCTAGAAATGCTGCATTTAAATGTCAGGTATTTGGTTTATTAAAGGTAAGTTCTGGAGAATAAATGACATGGTTCATTTGAGAAAAGAAAGTATTATCCAAGGTAAGAATGTCATCAAGATAGCGTGACGGTAAATTGAAAGTATGGAACGCCATTGCTGTCTGATGTAATCGGATTGCATAAGTTTCTGTCCATATACAATGCTGTCTTGTGCATAAGACAAGCTATATTGTCTAGTGATTATGATATCATGTCAACAGCATGGCGACTTGTCAAAACAGCATGATGACTTGGTCAAAACGGCATGACGACTTGTCAAAGCGACAAGCTGACTTGTCAAAACGGCATGATGACTTGGTCAAAACGGCATGATGACTTGGTCAAAACGGCATGACGACTTGTCAAAGCGACAAGCTGACATGTCAAAACGGCATGATGACTTGGTCAAAACGGCATGATGACTTGTCAAAACGACATGATGACTTGGTCAAAACGGCATGATGACTTGCAAAACGACATGATGACTTGGTCAAAACGGCATGACGACTTGTCAAAGCGACAAGCTGACTTGTCAAAACGGCATGATGACTTGGTCAAAACGACATGATGACTTGGTCAAAACGACATGATGACTTGGTCAAAACGGCATGATGACTTGGTCAAAACGGCAAGATGACTTAAAAAACGACATGATGACTTGGTCAAAACGACATGATGACTTGGTCAAAACGGCATGATGACTTGTCAAGCTGACTTGTCAAAGCGGCATGATGACTTGTCAAAACGACATGATGACTTGGTCAAAACGACATGATGACTTGGTCAATTGGTCAAAACGACATGATGACTTGGTCAAAACGGCACGATGACTTGGTCAAAACGGCACGATGACTTGGTCAAAACGGCATGATGACTTGTCAAAACGACATGATGACTTGGTCAAAACGGCATGATGACTTGGTCAAAACGGCATGATGACTTGCAAAACGGCATGATGACTTGTCAAAACGACATAATGTAGTGTCAAAACGACATGTTTTTTCGTTAAAACTACATGACAAGACAACATGCCGTTTCGAGAGGACAACTTGCTATTTTAACAAGATATCATGATCTGTTAATAAGACAACATACCGCTTTGAGAGGTCATCTTGATATTTTGACATGATATTATGATCTGTTGACAAAACAACATGCCACTTTGAGAGAAAAGCTTGGTATTTTGACAAGATATCATGTCGTATTGACAAGACAACATACATTTTGATAAGACAGCATGTCACATTGGAGTCGGTATAATAGCATGATCCTTTGACATAAAATCACGTTCTCGGTAAAAGAGAAGTTTATGCTATTTACATGAAAACAAAAGTATTTGTCAAGACAACATACTAAGTTGACAGGTAAGCATAGTGATTATGCAGGACAGCAAGATGATTCTGTGTGCTTGCATTAAGCTTGACAAGATAACACAGTCATGAGACCAGATACCAGATACTGTGAACAAGACAGCATACTATATAAACAGGATAACATGCAATTCAAGACAGTCACGGCGTTCCATACGAAAGCCTCTATTTTGTGGCTTTAGCCAATCCGGTGGTAGAAACTATAATTTTGTTGTGGCAAATTAGTGTAAATATTTATCTGTATCCTAGTTGCAATATTTACTTAAAGAATACATGGGTTTACTGTTAGTCAAATCAGTGCTCATGTATATTGAACAATCTCAAAAAGTAATTTCTATTAGTAAGGAGCTTATACCAAAGTTAAATTACAATCAAGAACAATGTTGCAATAATCAATAAACACTAATTCAATAAAGTCAGTTACAGAGAAAGATGATATAGAAACTAAATCCTTAAATACAAACGTATGAAAAAAGTAATTATGTTAGTATAATTAATTATCTGAAACATATAGTTGTACAAAACAAAGGTCTAATATAATAACTTATACAAAACAGTATTACATCTAATTGATATAATAATAAAGACATAATGTTAGTGTAACCAGTCATACAGAATCATATGGGGAGTATGATCAATTTGTACAAGACAATGCATATTTATAGTCTAATATATAAACAGTGTACATATTATATGTACTCGTACAAAACAGTATGCTTATGTATAATCAATCCTATTAAACAAGGTAATTGGCTTAAATCTATTATTAAACTGATCACTGGACTCTATGAGTAATCATTGATTTCCTGTTTGAGAGTTTCTCTGGCAATACTGTTCAATATTTGGTTTGGCTGTTTCTTTTGTTTAAAAATATGGAGTTTAGCTTATATCATTTTTGTACTTAAAATATTTTTTAAATATCATTTTTCTAAAATTATTACTGGGTTTATTAACTTTAGAACTATGGAAGGGCAACAAGTATTATGGAAGGACACTCATTCCAGAAACCTTTTACAACTTCACAGGCACGGAAAAATAAATTATTTCCCTTCGTTTCTCTTTATTAAATAATAAATATACTCTGAACAAACATTAAGGTCGGAGGTTCTTGAAAAAAAAACAAGATGAAAAGGGAATTCCTCTGTACAGTTATCATTTGAATGGAGATGATAAATGAAACTTTTAATAAAGTATATGGTAATAAAAATATTTTTCTGGAGTAGAAAAGCGCAACACGATTAAACTTGACAACATGCATAAGGTCTTCAGAACAAAACACTTCACTTCCTCTCTCAATCATAATCAAGTACAAAAGGGGATGTCAAATTATTTACGACATACTTCTGCAGAGTTAATGTAAAACTTCACAATCTGTTTCAAAATAATACAAAGAAATACAATCTAAAATCTGCTTAAGCGGATAATTTGATTTTCTTTTGTTTCTTTAATTCCAGTTACATGTTTTTATGTCAGTTATTTGTTTTTGCATTTTTGCCGATACTGTGCAGGGACATTTCTATCATTATATCACAGGGGCACTTATGAGGTGCCCAGGGACTGAACCCGGCCGGTCCATTATACTGACACCGACGAGTCAGGCGTAATGCTGTCCCCTTAGCCCCGAGTGTAAGGAGAGAAGCCGCTACTACCAACTTTATAAAGTCTTTGGTTTGACCTGGCCGGGGTTTGAAGCTACGACCTCCCGATCCGCAAGTCGACGCTCTACCAATTGAGCTATTGCGGCCATTTAGTCACATTGATTTATAGACGAAAACCAAATACGTAAAAACCTTGTTAAACTTTTTTTCCTTTA
Source organism: Sinonovacula constricta (assembly GCA_007844125.1). Taxonomy (NCBI): domain Eukaryota; kingdom Metazoa; phylum Mollusca; class Bivalvia; order Cardiida; family Solecurtidae; genus Sinonovacula; species Sinonovacula constricta. The sequence goes on from CM017556.1 coordinate 10,678,675, forward strand.
GTATGCAAACCTTTTCATGTAAGTCTAAATGACTGAACAAGTTGCTGTTAAAATTTCAAAACAATTCAAAATTCAACATACTTTGATTCTCTATGAAAAGAAAATGCAAGACTGTGTCAATTACAGCGTTAGAAAATCTCAACTTTTCAGTGGCATATTTCTTTTTTTATCTGCAATCCAATTATGTTTGCATTCTTCCTGTACAAAATACAATACGTTAAATTTAAAACCTATTCTTAAGCCGCTTTTGGCCAAATCGCGAAGGATCATTCAATGAGCCTACTTAACAAACAAAGCATCTGTTACAATACTAGGCAATACATTATCATTGTGATATTACAAACAAACACATAATAAACAAATAGCATTCCAGTACTTAAGTACAGTAAGAAAAGGCAATAAGAACGATAATAGTAACATTAACGTATGTAATACGTAATGCCGTATGACTTCATATGTTCACTATTTTACAAATAAAACATAGTGAGTTCAATATAATACATGGTAAATATAACAATTACCAGATCCGAAAAACTATACATTGACTGAAACAAACGTTTTCACTCGTTAATCTACATATATACCCTTTGAATATATGACCCAATTACAATCTTATTCAAGATTTTATCCATACAAACATTTTGACCAAGTATGGTGAATATTAGGCTACACATGTGGCCTGAAAGGGATTCAAAAGGCTTTCCTTAAAAGTGACAAAGTGACTTGCATTTTGACTCACGCGATTCAGTTGCAACCATATCCAAGATGTCATGCAGACAAACGTTTAGCAACGTTTGGGGCATACATATGTGTTCACAATGCTTTTTCTAGGATCTGCCTGAGACACCTTCTTTTGATCCCACGTGAAGAACGTACAAACTCATCAAAGATTATGCAGGCACATACATGTATTCTGATAAGGTTTAGTGAAGATTGGGGCACAAATGTGCCATCTAGTTTGTTCGCAGTTTTTTTCTATCAGACTAATGAGCTACTGTGTTACACAGTTACGAACTCATCCCAATTGTATACAGATAAACTTCTGACAAATTCTCAATGAAGATTAAGGCACAAATTTAGAGTCTATGGTGTCTAGAAGTTTTTTCCCAGGATTTGACGTAGTGACCTTTATTTAAACCCCACGTAATCCAGTTACGAACTCATCCAAGTTTTCATGCATACACCATTCAGACCAAATTTAATAAAGATTAGGCTATAAATGCAATGTATAGTGTGCTCACATTTTTTCTCTCTAAAATTTGACGTAGTGACACTTTTTGAACCCAGCGGACCCAGTTACAAACTCATCATTTTTTCCATTTAGACAAATATCCTGACCAGGTTTGGCGTACATTAGATCAAGATTCTTGCCTCTTGAGTGTTCACAAGCAAATTTGTTGATTACGCATGGAGCACGACGGACGACAGACAACAGATGGCGGACAACGGACTTAGTGGAATCAACAGACCTCACATTAAGCACATTGTGCTCAGGTGAGATAAAAACAACAACTAACAACGGCATTACCAGCAGATACTAACCACACATTACAATTTAATCAGAACAAACTTGTTAAAATGGAAAAAATAATTTCTTTCCCAAATGACAATTTTTAAAAAGAGAAATGGTTGATAATCAACTTGAAGCAGGGGTGTCAGATTTGAAAGATAGTAAGTTGTCGACTCCAGGTTACCATAATGCACTATTCACTTGAGATGTTTATCAATAACGTATTTTAAGGACTTTTAACGTAATTGATATCTCCCTGTGACGTATACGAAACTTTAGGAAGATAATGAATGACGCATAAACAATGATTATTTTTTATTTCTTTGCATTTACTACTTGTCAAAGGAAATTGTCTCATAAACCTCAAGTTGGCCCGTTATTGATTCTGCCTTTTCAGAAGGAATATTTGCTTCATTGCTTCTTTCATTGCTTTTGATGTTAAACGGAACTAAATCATACTCTTCAAGATTTGCTTTGTTTCTTTCTTTATTCGTTTGAACAGTGTTTTTTTCTCTCGCGCCATTGAAAGGAACACATCCTTGCTCGTTTACATTTACTGAGTGATTCCCTATCTCTCTTTTACTGCCATTTCCCTTCACGTCTAAGTGAACTATCTCATATGTTTCAAGATTGGCTTTTGCGATATTTGTTTCATTGGACGAAAGATCGCCGTCATTACTGCTGGTAGCCTGAAGCGATTGTATGGCACTGCTTGCAGTGGAAGTTTCGATATCTCCCTTGACGACGTTCACTTTTTTGTCAGGGAGAATGGTCACATCAGGTGGAAAATTAGCCGTTGTGATATTGCTGTTTTCAGAACGTTTAACTGTTTTTAGATCCGGCTTTTTAAAAGAAACGACTTCGAATGTTTCTTTTTGGCCGCCTGCATCTGTTAATACCACATGCTTTTTCGTATGACTGCCTGGTACGCGGCTTGATTCGTTTTGTTGAGGGCAGTTTATTTCCACAGGCTCGTAATTTTCGTCAGGTTCATCGTTAATGTCTTCTCTTGTCTTAACATGCCTCTTTTTAATGCAATATATGATTATTGGTACGGCAATGACAATGGGAACTATTACACATACAGGGACAACAACCGCTACTACAGGAAACATTTCACCTACCCTTTCTTGGCCAACAAATACACACACCTTTGTTAAACGTACTTCTGAGCTCCCATTAGCTGGCGAATGACTTGTTGTTTCGCTCGTATCATCCTTTGAACAATTGAAGCTAGATTTGTTTACAATTTTGAATCCATCCGGGCAAGAAGCATTGCATTCAGTGACTTGCGAGCATAGACAGCATTCCGAGATTGTCGTATCGTTTGCACATGTATCTAAATCCTGCAATAAAATGATAAGAACGCTAAAACAAGACTTCTGGCACCATACAGTGTCTAATATTCAAGCGTGTCCATAAATAGGCTAATACAACCGATAACTGATTTGAAGCGGAAGCTGTTGGTTCGAATCCCAAATGTGTGTCCATGTTTTCTTATCACTTGTATCATGGTAAAGAAGAACATATTTTGTATTATATAAGCCATATTTTCACAAAGTTACTTTTGTATAAATCATGACAAATATAATAGCATATAAGGTACCCAGTCTATGCAAAGTCTGAATCAATGGGCTAAATGTGTAAGTTTAACCCTGTAACCGTTGTAAGGTTTTAACTTTTAAATAATTCTGTGATGAATTAATTGCACAACTCATTGAAAAACAGCAGGCAAACATTTAAAATTCACAGTTATTTATATCATTAACGGTACACCCCTGTGCTCTGAATACAAATCCTGCCTCCACCTTTACATTCCCAACACGTGAGGTAACTTAATAGTTAGATGTTGTGATCTGAACGAGTTCGGGCCTAGATAATACAAGTGAGCTCGTATAAACTGGTATACATCGGCAGAAGGATTTCGCGAATATCAAGTATATAATGCATAGTTAGTGGAACTTTTGTTATGATAACATCTGTCTCCATCATTTCGCCTCTTTCCTCTAGTCATGAACATAATACAAGTGATAAGAAAAAATAGTTATTCTTTCATTAATCTAAATGCATATCTGCATTACACAATATAATCACTTGAAGGTCTAGTTTAAACAGGTTACAACAGTAATGTTTATATTTGAAAAATGCCTGAATACAACTGAAGCCGCTAACAGTACAGGTCTCGCCGGGTTAACTATTCCGGCTTCTAAAATTCAGTTTTCTTATCAACTTGACGCTGTCGCAAGCTACACCGCCCAAATTTAAAAGTCTTTTATATTTAGAAAGATCAATCAATATATTTTATAAATAATTTTGGTTCCCTTTGAGATATATCACTTAATTATGTGAAGCTCAAACATATATCCTTTAAGCCAACCACCATAAGCAGAAAATGGTAAAATTCGTCTTAAAATTGATGTGGGTAACCCAATCTATAATTATATATTTCGAATATGTTTAGTAATATTTATCTTTTAATGTGTCTAGATTATTTGTTCTATTCTGTCGCTAGGTTTACTCTCTAAATGATTTTCAACAGCAATCCATATTTTGTGGAAAAAATATATGACTAAATATTTATAGTTTCTTAATGTCTTAAAAGAACCCTTTACTCTCAAGAGTTTTAGATTTATTTCGCTTGTGTTACATAAATAAGTACAAAGTTTCTGAACGGGAGGCCCCGGGTTCGATCCCGGGCCGCGACATACCAAAGTCGTTAAAATGGTAGTGGTATAGCTCCCTTGCTAACGCTCAAGCAAATATAAGGGTAGTTCCACGACTGGTTGGCCCGGTTCCAGGATAATGTGACTGGGTGTGGCATCAAGCCAGGTGTTCACGGCATGCTATACACAGTGAATGCAGCACTATATATGCTTCAAGTGGACACCGTCTCCAGATAACTGAAAATACTGTTGGTGGGACGATAAACCCAATTAACAATAAACAAAGTATCTAGACAGTTCCTGTACGGGTATTTTATATTTTATAACAAATGGAAAAAACATTTTGTTGTAATAATTATCATTACAATATATAAATGTCCCATATTTATTATTTAAAAGTACGTTTATGCGTAAGATCTTATCCGACACCTTTTTCATTGTTACACAAATGAGAAATTAATGTTATCTTTAGTGGTGTAGAGGTGTATTTGTGTTGCCTCGTTCTACTGTACATGGTTAGACGTACCAACGGCCAAGGTACGCCAAAGAAAGAAACACATAACAACCCTGGTAGGAGGGTTTAAATGAAGGGTTTGAATGAAAACATATTTTACATGTAAGAGGAGACTTTTATGATCGTCGAACTGCACAGGTAACATTATTGTCATGGTAAATACGAAGATATTACACGGTCCTCTGAGTATGAATCATATATAAAAATTGGAATAGGCAAAGCACATAGGAATGTATATGCGAGTCATATGTAAAAATTAATACAGAATTGAGACGAGATATTACATTAAACGGAGTAAAGTCCAAAGATAAAACCTTGTTCACAAAGCATTACAACCATGCACTGTACACACTGTTGAATGCATTAAACTCTAAATATTTACGCCTTGGAGGAGTCATTCAACAAATAGACCGAATTGGGTGCTTAAACTTGATTTGTGGAGCGCTCCAACCTCGCACTCCCTGAATGATTCCTCACAAACAAACAGTGTAAATAGAAATGTCCCATCAAAGTGAGACAACTAACAAGCACCTACTCCGGAAGTTAAAACTGAAAAAAGAATATGCATACAAGCAAAATAACTCTAATGAACTATTAACATATCTACATTATGTGCAGGTGATGATTCATACTACGGTTCATTGAAAATGAAGCGGTCAAATCATAAAGTCGTGTAACGTGTAGTTCTGCATTGCACAACATAATGCCTTCATCAAACGGGCTTTATGTATAGATATTGCAATTTACGAGTTAACAAATAAATAAACATAAGTAACCGCTTATTATGCCCAGAAACCGTTCTCTGGGCAATGTCGCTTGCGACAGCGTCCACAGTTATGAGAAAGTTGAATTTCGGAAGCACGAAGGATTGACCCTGATTATATTGTGTATATACATATATACAATGCAGATTTATAAATAGACAACGCCACGCAGAAGAATATTTGCAATTTTCCGAGTTTGTAGTATCGGGATTTAGATTAAGGCCACAGACGTGTAGTGTTGATGAAATAAATCAAACGACTGTCATGGGGCCGCTCACTGTACTTTGTCTAGCACCAACCGATGGTAGACCAGCAGATAAATGGCAGTAAATTTTAGACACAGTGTATTTTGGTCGTGTCCGGTAGCACTTACGAGCAGTTATTTTAGACCTAATATAATTTACAATACCATCATATAGAAAAGTATTTTATGTCAAGCAATTTGCGCACTTTTCCAGTACCTTTGAAACAAAAATAGAAAAAAACTGTTAGAATACATGTGCATGTAGGGCTGATATTTGCACTCATTGTCTTTTGACATTATGTTTTCGAGATTACAGTATCAAAAAATGCACAAGATAAATGCAAGATATCAAGAGAATAGACAGGAATGCTTTAAGCTGAACTCCACATTAACAATTATGATTTAGAATCACTGTTTGGAATCGTAAATTATTTATCAATGACAGTATACTAATAACATTGATGAGCGTCGGTTTGGTGGCTGACCTGCATCAGCATTTGTTATAAGGTAATTGGTGAATTTGGACATGTACGTCGAAAAACAGAATTAGGAGACGTTTCATCAAATAAACACCCGTATAATTGGGGTTCTGCCAGTCCGCAAAAATAGACTCACACATTTGTTTGAAGTTTACTAGCGAGTTTAAATAGCTTACCGGGAATCTGATTAAGACATTTTATTAAAAAAACAACAACATAGATTAGGGTTCTGAAGTCCGCAATATAGACTCACTTTTGCAGGTGCAAATTTCAGTGAGCAATCCGTAATATTGGCGTCGCATTACAGCCAACAATGCCATGCACTTATGCAATAATTGGACTACATAAGTGTTTTGAAATAACAAGCCTTTGCCATCTTAACTTACAAAATACAACGCATATCTAAAAAGCTCAGTGTTTCTATGTATAAAAACATATATACACATGATTTATAATAGATATGTCATAACAGATCTAATGAGAATATCATAAATGCTTAACAACATATTCATCACATGCATTTGGTTTCGTTTTCAGCTTAGTAGCAATGAAAAAACACATAATACCACAAGCTTCGATCTCGATCAAATTAACGTAACATTAATAAAAATGAAGTAGGAACGGAGAAAGAATGTGCCAAACAGTAAGTAAAGTTCTGTGATATACTTACGAAGCATGAAGAAAACACAGCAGCCGCCTTTATTAAAACTAAAATTCATAATGGCGGCCCATGATTGCATGACATGATTTAACAAGCTAAACCAAAGTTACGCTAATACTTTCGCTGTAAGACAGTTTTAAGACCAGGAAGTAAAACTGCATAAGCCAATGAAAAGCGGGTGTGCGTATTTTATGAAAGCCAATCTAAACAGACTACATTCAGGGGCGGATATAGATGGCGCTCTCTGCCTGACATTGCCCGACCATACATCAATTGTATATTATTATTATATTTGTTTAATTTTATTGGCGTCCTTGCTGACGAGCGGCGCCTTTTATGGAATGAGTCAGAATTTATTACAGGGCTGTTGTAGTAATTGGGTCATTCTTTACTACATCGGTTTTCGGACAAGTCTGTATCGTAGAAATGGCCGAGGCGTTGCGAGAAGATATGCTTTTCAGATTCGTACAACTCCAACTCCAAACCGATTTTGGCAACTTCGAATCGTGTGAGTTAAAAGGGTTTTAATTCTCATTTGTTGGCAGTGTCGTACCAGAAGTTTTAAGATTAATATTCGCTCATTATTTCTTAAATGAGTTTCGTAAAAGATTAGTTGCATCTTTAAATTGAGTGTTTGATACATTTAGACAATACAAATGGTGCAGCATATGTTCACGTGAAGGCTAAGTTTCAGTTCACTTTATGTCAAAGAACTAACTGGATATCTAATCAGATGTGACAAACAACATGAATATTAAATGGATTTTATGAATGTAAGAATCTTATGCTAGAATGTGGATGTGTATATTTATTGCAATCAAGTAGTGACGCTATTTTATCGTGAAAAATATGTAATGTTGCTGAAGAGAATTAGTAGCTTTTCTGTAGCTCCTTGTTTGGGACAAATTTGGTACCCTTACATTTCAAATCAGAACTTCTCAAATAATTCTGACCTCTAGACGATCACATATTATTTTAAATCTAGTTATATCCCGATACCGGAACCTACCGGAACATACTCAAATCTAGGACAGATACAATTAAGCAGCTATACGTTTTATTATGTTTTATTGCAGCCTGCAGGTTCAATCCAGCTTTTAATCCTTTATTCAATTTACTCAATATATAAAACTATTTTTCACGCTCGACAAATTTCTCACCCCATTGATAATGCCCGGGAGCTGTCACCTTTTTCAATCATATTAACAATGTCACTCGTGTATACTCTAGAGAATAGTTTCCTTCTGTAACCATTTCTGTGTATGTTCTGCATCAATCAGAATGACAAATGTGAAAAGTAAGTAAAATGTCTCATTTTCTGAAATCACGCTGTGCTATAGTAACCATAACATAACATAACATAAATTTATTGGCATAATGTACAAACACATACATAGAGCCATTATACAATAACAAACTAAAATGGTACAGTGATCAGCATGGAAAAATAAATGAGTTTCTCTGACAACTTAATACTATAATTTATATGATTACCAGAAGAACCTAGGTGGACTATTATTGCCTCATTTTAAATGCATAATATAAATATTTTCCTATGCTTAATATAACATTTTTATTTGTTGAAGACATAAGCAGTATAAATTTATTTTTTGTAGGAAAACAACAATAATATCTTTTAAAAAACTTCCTTCTTAATTCTTGGTATTTAGGACATACTAGCAAAAAGTGGTAGTCATCCTCAACAGCCTTCATATTACACATAATACATTTTCTTGTGTCTTTTTCTTGACCAGAATATCTACCTGTTTCAATATTCAAGTTATTAGAATACAGCCTAAATCTTGAAAGTATAATTTGATACCTGGTGTTTATATGCTTCTGTAAATATACCTCCATTTCGAAAGAACTTTTGAAAAGTCTATAAAAAGAGAGTCGTGTAGAGTTATTTATACCCGAGTGCCATAATTGAGCAAAAATGTCCTTTATCCTTTGCTTAATGCTGAGCAAAATAGAACTATCAACATATTGTTCTTGCCATATATAAACAAGACCTATATTGCAAAGAATCGTTTTTATATGAAATGCCCAATTAAGATTTCTATATGAATTATTGTCGTTTGCATCTTGCACTAGCATGTTGTAAACAGTGGAAATAAGCGGATTTGTACACTCTAATATTTTCTTCCAATAATTCATAATTAACAATTGCCTTCTTATTCTCATCGGATACCTTCCTAGCTCTCCATATAACCCATATGTATTTGTAGATCTTTTCACATGTAGCACCCTACGTAAAAACTTACAGTGAACCAATTCGATGCTGTTTGCATCGTGATACCCCCATATTGCGGCATTATATGAAAGAATCGATCCAACCAATGAATCAAAGAGTTTACATTGTTCCACAGCATTTAGTGATAATTGGTTTTTCACAATGAATAATTTATGCAGGGCCCGTGTTGACTGTTGCGCAATTTTAGTTTGTGTGTTGTGCCAAGATCCATTTTTGTACAAATGCGTACCCAGGTATTTAAATGTACTTGCTTCCTCAATCTTTGTTCCATTAATTAATATTTCACATTGCGTATTTCTACCCCTCTCAAAAACCATTACTTTTGTTTTATGAACATTGATCCTCAGACCCCACTCTTGGCAGTATTGTTCAAAATCACGCACGAGCGATTGTAGTGCCTTAGGTGTCTTAGCAAACAAGACCGCATCATCTGCAAATAAAATCAGAAATATATATATTTGAATTAAGATCATTTAAAATGTCGTTACTGAATAAGAGATAGAGCAGACTAGAGCAAGAGTCTCCTTGTTTAAGGCCGATATTTGAGATAAAAAAGTCAGACATTTCATTATTTCGTCGTACGCATTGTTTAATATTTGAATACATAGCTTTAAGTGCCTTAATAAATTTAGAACTTACATGCATTTCACTCAATTTGCGCCAAAGAAAACCCCGATTTACACGGTCGTAACATTTTTCTAGATCAACAAATATTGAGTAAATTTTTTGGCCTGTGCTTAATGTTTTAGCAATGACAGAATGTAATAAAAATACACAATCTGTTGTTGATCTACCTGCTTGAAAACCAAATTGGTTATGTATAATGTTTTTCTCTCTATTAGTCCATTTAGTTAGTCTCTCATTTAAAATATGCGAATATATTTTTGCCGCTACCTTAATTAAAGTAACTCCTCTATAATTTCTAGGATCACTACTGTCTCCACCCTTGAGTATAGGACAAATAATCCCTTCACCCCATAAATATGGATATAAGCCTTTGTGTAACAGGACGTTAAAATAATTAAGTAAACATTGTGAACAATTATTAAAAGAACTTTTATAAATTTCAGCTGCAAGCCCATCATTTCCGCAACTTTTATTGTTTTTTAAAGAAGATACTGCTGCTGTGAGTTCCTCTATAGTTATATCCTTATCTAATATTTCGTCTTCTATCAACAGATTATGACTTTCAGTTTCATTTAAATTCAGACTTTCAATAGCCTCACCTGATAATAATGATTCAAAATGTCTATATAAATGATCTATTGACGGTAGCTCTCCACTTTCTGTTTGTCTCGCATATTGTGTCTTTATTGTGTTCCAAAATTGCCTAGAATCCCGTACTGCCATCTCGGATAATTTTCTTTTTTGAAATTGTTTATATCGTGTTTTCTCATTTCTTTTCACTCTATTGTAATATGATCTTGCATCTAAAAAATTACCTTTGTTTTCGTCGTTCTTATTTCTTCGGAATTCATTTCTGGCTCGACAGTATTCTTGTTTAGCTAAATAACATTGCTCATTAAACCATTCTTGTTTTGTCCTTATAGTGCCTGTTGACCGTTTTATTGTTTTGCCAAATATATCACTTGCGGCTGTATGAAGTATATTTGTAAATTGCGCTAATATGTCGTTAATATCATCACAGCATTGCGTTCGGTCAATTAATTGATTTATTTTCTGTGTGTCTGCATTTAATCTAGTCTTAAAGTCTTCGACTTTGTTTATATCATATTTAATAAATGTGGTTCTTGTTTTTTCGTCCCGAGAAGTATCCTGGTTTAGATTTTGTTTTCGTATTTTCAGCTCTAATCCGCAATGATCTGAAAATTCATTGGGTTCCTTGACGTCAAATTCTTTTATATGCTTAAAATCATTTTTTGATAACAACAAATAGTCAATAAGGCTTGCGCCATTCCTTGAGTAGTATGTGACCTTGCCCTCAGTATCATTTTTTAACCTTCCATTTCCAATACACAGACCCGTCTCGATACATAAACTTATTAGTCGACGTCCGTGCGTATCGGTCACGTGATCCTGATTAGCGCGATCTATCACGTTATCCACAGGTGCGGATCTATGAGCGGTGTCCTCAATACAACAGTCATCAAAATAATCATTTAAATCATGAGTCCTAGCATTCATATCACCCAAAATAAAAAGCTTACCTAATGGTTTATATTTTTCTATACATAATTCCAATTGCTCAAAAGGTTCGACATCTCCCCGATTAAAAAAAATCGATCCACTAGGAGGAATATAAACATTCAGCATGAATACATTCTCATTAAAATGAAAAAGCTCTTTTGATAATCTTATTATCATTAAACCAGACTGATTTCTTTCTATAACTGTAATATAAGACCTAAGATGGTTCTTGTAATAGAGTGAAAGTCCACCACTATAACGCCCTCTTCTCGTGTTCGTGGATTTGTTTCCAAATAAATGTTCGCAATTAAACCCCTTAATCTCTAAATTGACGTTAGAGTTTTTGTGTATCCATGTCTCCTGTAACAACACTATGTCATAATTTGAGATATGCTCGATAAAGTCCGGGTCATGGATCTTTCGTCGAAGTCCATTTACATTCCACGAATAAATACTTAAATGTTCTTCTTGACCATCCTATCTAGATGTTGGTAACATGTATGCTGGTGGATCCTCAACTTTCCCATCGATCAATACTTTACTCAGCTTGTTGTTGATATATAGTCGGGTTCCATTTACCCTCACGTTCTGTCCCTTGCTCCTTCCGTCTCTCATGACGTTACTGAAGGCCCGGAGACTGTCGCGCTCCGCTTGCGGTCGCTGGATCCCAACACCCAGGTTGGCCTCTTTCAATATATCCTTTACGCCCTTGTCATAAGCTTTCTGTCGTACCTGTTCTCTTTCTACATAGTAGTGAAACTTCACCACTATTGCTCTTGGCTTCTTTGCTTTTTCCGAGCCCAGTCTATGGGCCCTATCGAAGGTCATGACATCTCCGTTAAGCCCCATCTTCTCAGAAATGACACGCCTTACGAGTGCCCCACAGTCTTCAGCCTGGCCCATTCTTGTCTCCTCCGGCACTCCATAAAATATGAGGTTTTCTCTCATGGAGCGGGACTCAATGTCTATCAGCCTATTGACCGTCTCCACCTTGTGTTGCTCTAGCTGCTCCGACTGCTTCTCTAGCCCATTACATTTAATACCGAGCGATTTAATTTGCTCTTGGACAGTCTTAAGCTGACCTTTTTGTTGCTCGTACTCATTGTTTATAAAGCTTAGTGAGGTTTCGACGTCGATTACCTTTGACTCCAGAGACTCTAGCCTACTGTCCATCTTGGTGATCTTGGCGTTTATCGATTCAACTTCTCGCTCAATCCTTGCGCTCGATAACTTTAGAGACTTCACATCATCTATCAAGGCAACTGCCCAATCAGGTGTTACAGTGGTTTGCATGGGAAACTGATAACTAGGTGTGTGACTAGGCGCGTAACCGTAGAATTGCTGGGGTACGCTGCCGACTGGCGATGTCATGTTTGAAGTGTTCATAGTGCTCATAGTAGGCAAACCAAATAGGTACGCACCTGCACTGGTCTCCACCCTCTGACAACCGCTCTGACTACACGCATCTACCTGTGTTACCTGTGTTACGCCTGGCTGACCATCCACTCGTCCGATAGCGTTTGTAACTGGTGAAATAACTTTACGTTTCTTTTTCTGTTGCTTTCCTTCATTAATTCCAGAGTTTTTTGCCGACATTAATAGTCTGTCGTCTTAAAATGCACGTGACTAAAGTGGAGATATGCTTATTTTTCTAGATATTTCTGTCAATATAAACATGTTCAATTTAATCAACACGTTGTGTTATTCAATTTATTATTAAAATGTAAACATTCAATAGTTTTTGACGTAAAAACAAACTATAATTATCAAAATATCAGATTATTATAATATTCTCCTTTGTCAAGCCAGTTGACGATTTTCCTTTTTGGTAGCAGCATCAGACGGTGCAAGCGTACTGCCCTAGGCCAGGGGAGGGCCCTATCCTCACCCAGCGCCCCGCAACCCGGATAAGCCAGGCTAAAAATAATTTGGATGTATTCACTGATTTAAATCCATGGTGTACATCTGATATACCTAACAAATATGCGTGTTCAAAATGAGAATAGGAAAGGAAACTTGCCGCTGGTTGCGCCTTAACTCGACGGAGCTCGGCAGAAAACGTTATATGGCTATTTACAACAGAGTCCGTCTTACTAACTCGGGAAGGGATCTGACACGAGTTCGTGTTTGAGTTGTGCAATCGGCGTCCTTAATAAATTCTCCCTCTCTAAGAAATGTGAATACAGCATAGAGCCAAGCCGCGCTTCGTGAGCCTGGTAAAGGTAGGTTGTTCGTCTCTTTGTTTATTTGTTTATTTGGGTTTTACGGCACACCAACACTTAACAGGTCATACGGCGCCGAATACAAAGTTAAATGTGAATGTAAATAATCAGGTAAAAAACAAATTACGCAAGTAAAATATAGAAAAATATAAAAACTATCAGGTTAAAAAAATAAATTATAATTGAAAACAGGTCAACACATAAAACGGTTTAAAAAGTATAAAGGTTGGTAAATAAACAGTTTAAAAATTTATAACTTATTAAGAATACTTATCTCGTTCAAGAAGCAAACAAGTTTAGAATCCGACACTGCTCTAAATAGTTCGTACATGTTATGGACATTAAAATACTTCGACCGTATGTGGTCTGTGTCGAGACACTGTAATAAAATATGGTTGACTGTCAGTGGTTCCTGGCAAGGAACACATACAGGTTGAACTTCTCTTTTTTAAAGGTATGAATGAGTTAATCTAGTATGTCCAATGCGACAGCAGGTAAGAGCTACGTCTTCTCGTCGACTTTCTCTGCAAGCAGAGACATTGGCACCGACGTAAGGTTTAATTACTTGTAATTTGTTACAATCAATACTGTCTCAACTTATTTGCCACTTGGTTAAAATATGTCGGTTAATAAGTGGTTTAATATCAGTGTTTGGGGGGGGGGGGGGCGGGGGGCGGGGGGGGGGGGGGGGGGGGGGGTAACGGCACACCAACACTTAACAGGTCATACGGCGCCTTGGTTAATAAGTGGTTTAAAATCAGTGTGTGGGATGCAAAGATCTGTCTCAGTGAGGGCTGAGGCTGATTTTGCACCCCTGTCAGCATCTTCTTTTCCTCGGATGCCTACATGACTAGGAAACCAACAGAAGGAGATTTCATTAGTGTCATATTAACTTTGAAGTTTGACAAGAACAGTGCGAACATGTGGATTTGAATAATTCAGTGAATTTATGCACAGATAATAGTCTGAAAATATAACATATTTTTCACCGGAATGTTCTGAAATGAAATCAAAGCTTAGATTTATAGCCTGGATTTCGGCGGTGAAGATAGACGAGTTGTTAGGAAGTCTTTGTTTAATGCAGTGGCTATTACTTAGGAAACTAAGTTTCTTGGAGTCATTTTTGACAGGAACAATACTACATTTTATTTTGTTGATTTGGGTTGTTTTCTAAAATTCTATGATTTCTTTCGTATTTTTTACATTTCATTTTTGACACTTAGCATATGACGTCATGGCTTTTTATGACGTCATTATATTGTTCTTATAATATATCAGCGCTTGTACTGCTTTATTTTATTTCAAACTACTCTCTCATTTGGAATTTTCAGGTTGCCGAGGCTTTTATGGCCTGGTGCAAATAAGGTGTGACATTTTGTCCAAAAAAAAAGTTCATAAAATTAATTTTTTGATGGCTGTTTTTGGTAGCTTACATGTTGCTCCTTATGGAAATATATTGTTTTTGTGGAAATGTTTAGCCATTATACCAAATATTTACATGCCAATATGTAAATAAACCATATTTTTGAAAATAGGACATGATTCAATTTTAAGACAAATAATGCATTATTAAAAACACTATATTCATTGTTTTGTTTTTATTAAATGCATATATAATTGTTGAAAAATTGTCATTCGTTTTGGTTCATAAAAAGTTTTTTTTGCTGTATAATATGACAAAATGCCTCAAAACAACAAACAAAAAATCAAATGCTTATTTTGCAATTTTGTTTTCAAAACATATGAAGATATAAACAAAAAACAAACATTTCAACATGAATTAATACATATTCAGGTAAAGTTGTCAAAGTTTGGTACATATAATCAATGTACATGATGAGTTATGTCATTCTGAAAATTTTACCTAATTTCAGTGTTAACCGTTACTGTTGGGACATTTCATTAATACTTGTTTAGTGATAGAATTTATAAATATCTATGTTGTTTTTAATTTGAATTTTGTATCACATCAATATTTGTTTATTGAAATATATAGTGAAGATTTAAATATGTACCTGAGTATAAAAATTTTGCATGTTTTGTAAATTTAAATCCTATTTTCTTGTGAAAATTTCAGTTAACAGACAGATGATTATAAAAAAGCAATTGCTAAAACTATTTTGTATATAACAGCTTTTTAAATTAACATTACATTGACTTTTGACACATAGACTACAAATATCATCATTTTTTAACAAAAAATGACATGAATAACACATACAAAATAACCGTTACTGTTGGGACACAACAACAACAAGAACACCATTCTGAAATATCCTATCTCTTATAGTTTGTATGGTATTTTCTTTTTAACAAATTTCAAATAAACATATATAATACCATTTTTTAACAAGAAATAATTATATTTTATGTTACTTTAGGGATTTTACATGAAATGAAACACATCTGACTGTGCTTTAATAAACTTCACAAAACATATTATTATATATTGTAATAATATACAAATAATGTAGAAATATTTTCTACAGCTACTTTGCCATTAAAAAACTTTGTATCAGGAAACAAAGAACTACTAAACTGTTTAACTCATATTTTGTAACAAGTAAGCACTGTTACTGTTGGGACAGGCATGTCCTCAAAGTTTGCAACTTTATCATTTGGCAGTTATGTGTTGAGTAAATGCTGTTTGCACTTCACAATTTCATTTGGACTGAATGTCATTTGTATGCCTCTTCCATCTGCAAGCTGTGGTCTACTCAGAACTACACCAATGTCAGCTTTTGACTGCCAGCTAATGTCCACATTTCTCTGTCTTGGTGATATTTAAGTGCAGTCTGCTTTCTTGGTGAGGCATTACGAATTATGTGTGAAACTGTTCTTGCCCATTTTCTTGGTGACTGTGGCAGAGGGATGCCAGACATTTCGACCCCAAGACATTTCGACCCCAAGACATTTCGACCCCAAAATCAGTTTAGCCAGGACATTTCAACCCCTTATACATTTCGGCCCCAAGACATTTCGACCCCAAGACATTTCGACCCCTGCGACATTTCGACCCCAGGGAAATTTAAGGCCATTGAGTGAGTAGTTCCTGCTAATGATACTAATGTGGTGTTACATTGGTATGTTCATCATTGGAAGAAAAATAAATACCAATTACATACGACGAGAACAAATTTAATTCGCTATAAAACGTCATGTATATATGTAAACACTGAAACTAAAATACAACATAAAAATGTCAAACATATTTAATTTTACATGTAATTATGACACTGAATCAAATTACATTTATGTAAATCAGTAAAATTAGTAATAACAATTAATGGATTCAATCAAATAAAATTATATAAGTTTTAACATTTCGGTTTGTCCGACTGAATATAACCACCTCTAAATAAAATACCTAAAATTCTATTAACATTAGCATATTTTATAAATTTTGTAATATTTAACAATTCCTTACTTCATTATGTTGACAATAGACATACAAGCATATGAAACGTTGGCCAATATTTTAGCATCTCATTATGCAAAGTGAACACAAGCCGATTGGCTTCAATCAGTAACACTCGGTTACTGTTCACACCTCTTTTTATTACTCGGTAGCTGATTAGTGTAGCATTCCACAGCTGTTTTATTGATATAACAGGGATAATAGGGATAACAACCAATCAGTAACCGGCAGTAATAAAAAGAGGTGTCAACAATAGCAGAGTGTTACTAATTAAAGTGTGTCGCCAATCTGCCTGTGATTACTTTGGATAATGATGTGTAATAAATGATTGATCTGAAATTGAACGAATTATTAGAAGTTGAACTTTACGTTTTGTGTAAATATTTAAACACTGAAATGTTTCAACTTTTTCTTTCATAACACATAGCATGTATATGTCAAACAACTGCAAAAGTCACTATATACAACATGTTTAAACGTAACAGAAACGAACAAACAGAATGTAAGGACTTGAATAAAAGAATTATGGTTTCCCTTTATTGCTGTTATGTTGCCCGAAATTGTGTTTCCTTAACCTGAACTGGATGCTGGATGGTAAATTCTAGCCACTTCCCTAAGGAAGTCCTCGGCAGTCACATCATGATCGTCATATCGGGTCCACAAGTCATCTAACTGTCCGTCCAGTTCTCTGTACACGGTATGTCTATGGCGGTTGAGGGAAGCTTTGGAAACAAGCTGGGTGTAAATTGTTACCAGCTTGGCCTCTCTCAGGAGCAGAGTCAACAGCACGTAGAACTGCAAAGTGGATCTGCCAGCCTTAAAGTTCAAACGGCGATGCCAGCCTTCTACGTCATTATTTGTCCTGATGGTCTGTCGGTAAACAGACCATTCCTGTTCAGACCAAAGTGAGCTTTCTACCCATTGGTCCGCTATGTACTGGAAGAGTTCTATCATTGGCTGTGAGCTGCATTCCGCTTTTTCTCTAAGGTGCTGAACATGTATTTATGTATTGATCACAATGAGATGGCTAACGACTGAGCGTACTAGTATGTATTGAAATAAAAATAACACATATTGACGGAAAAGGGCATTTATTATTCATGCCATATAGCAATTGTTTAAACACAAAAAAGGATTGTAATTTTTTTGAAATACATATCTGTGTGGCAAACAACGCCACTAACATGAATATAAGCAAAGAAAACGATGGATTTCAGTACAATGAGAAACAAAAACAAACAAAAAACAAAAAAAAATTGTAACAATATCAGTAAAAAAGTATATCAAATAGACAAGAAACTAAATAGTTTCTAAAATACAGAAAATAAGGTATTGAAATTGTTTTTAAGAAGTGGTGGAGATGTGGTTGGTGGTGGATCTCGAAAAATAATTGTGTTTCTGAGAAACGTGTCTCGTCTTGTTGAGTTTCTGGTAAGAAAGACTGTAAGACTGTATAGAATTTGATAGGCCAAGACGATCACGTGGTACAAATCTAACCAATCATTGGTTACTTAATATGCAAATTATTGTTGACGTAATTGATTGTAATTTCCGTTTATGATAGTATACTGCTCAATGACATAAAAAACTTTATGTTGGCATAAACTTTAATTTATGTATTGATCACAATGAGATGGCTAACGACTGAGCGTACTAGTATGTATTGAAATAAAAATAACACATATTGACGGAAAAGGGCATTTATTATTCATGCCATATAGCAATTGTTTAAACACAAAAAAGGATTGTAATTTTTTTGAAATACATATCTGTGTGGCAAACAACGCCAAAAGAGAAACGCCGCCACACAGAGGAGCGAAGGAAAGAGGGAAACAACTTGAAAATTGATCTACTTAATTATCAATTAATGAGATCCATATGATTAAATGGATATGACAAAAAGAAGATTTAAAACATATCAAACAAAAATGATAAAATGAACAAAGAGACTATGTACACTCATGACTAAGCATTCTAAAAACATAGCTTGAAAAACATTAAGTTGCAGCCTATAACTGTCAACTTAGAGCATGCAAGATACCAAACATTTCATGTGAAAATTTCAAAAATGCAAAATAAAAGAAACCATTGACAGTACAGCTGTTAAAATGCCGTATCAGAAATCTTCTTAGTTGCTGCCTATAAGTGTCAAAATGCATCATATGAAAAAACCAGCAGTTGCAGCCTGTGATTGTCAAACTACTTCTCGTGCAACGCAATCGATTGCAGCCTATAACTGTCAACCTTGAAGCGTTAATTAGCTAATGTGTAAAGCATCTGCAAACTTTATATAGGAGTCAGGAAAAGGTATACAAATTATTCACATAAAAGAGGTTTGTACCCATAAAACTGAGTTGTCACATCCTATTGCAGCCAATGATACGTAAACACAAACATATGTACAAACATGAGCATAATTTGTCTTGAAATACTGCAGCCTAAACTGTCAGCAACGCAAAGTTTTTGGCACACACAATGCAGCGAGACTGGCGATGACTAGCTTCAAGCTTATAATACTGCAGCCTAAACTGTCAGTAAATCCCTAAGGCGTCATGATTTCAGTTGCCAAGAGAGAGAGCAGTGGGGCGAATATATTTAAGAAAAGCAGAAGAGCGCCACCGACCTAACTGCTGTATTTGCACAGGAGACATATTTGATAAGTGTGCATGGGTGGCGCCACCTATGCGAAAAGAGTGGGCTTTGTATCGTGTTGTGTCCAAATGGCAAAAAACAACGCATGAATGTAAAGTTGTGCGGAAAAATGAAGTTGTGACCGGGTGACCAGACAAGTGTTGAAAAAGTGGACCTTGCCGGGATGTACAGACTCTCAAGTATTTTATCAATGATCTGATTGGACAAACACGTTTGTCGGACATGCGTTGGATTGGAATGTTAGCTACCTGACCATTTGAATGTTTATATTGATTGAATTGAATCAAGCATGAAGTAACCTTGTTTTGTTCTGTCGTGAATTTGAGATGTCTATGTTGTATGACATTTTGCTGTCCTTGGGGAGATATAGCTAGTTCCCCAACCCTAAACAGCCCAAAAAAGGCTATAAGAAACATGGCTCGCATGAGAACAATGGTGTATGTATCTTGTAAGACATGTGATAGTGCATGTGTAATGTCCTGCAAATTGCGTATAGTAAATGGCAAGCGGGAGTCCGATACTGATTTGCGACGAAGAGCATGGAGAAGCTTTTTTATGAGGAATGCGTCCGATGGATTCGGAAATTGGTTCATTTTATGAACGTATGCAATGGCAGAGACAAAAGATGTAATTGTTGTGGCTTGATATTTTTTGTTGTTACAAACTGTAATGAATTGCGCGAGTTGAGTAACTGAAACTGGAAGCACGGGTGATGATGGATAATATGTAGCATGAAAAGAGCGGTAATGTTGTAATGCATTTTTATAGCTAGTCCTGGTTGAAGGAGCAAGGGAGGAGTCTAACAGGCGTGACACGTCCCTGTTTAAAGTAGCGTGAGAAGGTGTGCTGGAACAGTGGTTGGTTCTCTGTCCATATGAGCGGCTCTGGCCCGGAAAGCCTTGATCTGCAATCGAGATAAAAGATCTGGTAAAATGTTCAATTTACCTGGGATGTGTTCTGCACGCACCAAGATATTGTGTTTCATGCATGTCAAAACCATAAGGCGGACCAAGACCATAATAGAAGGAACCTTCGATGTTTGTTTGTTGATGATGTGAACTACTGCCACATTGTCCGTGTGCAAAATGATACACTGATTTTTTAAATGACAACCCCAAATTTCCAAAGCAAAAGCTATGGGCGCTAGTTCTTTGACTGTGATGTTGTGTGTTGCCCATGAGGATGGCCAAGGTCCAAAGAACCAATGTGATGAGAAAACCGCTCCATAGCCTAGCGAGCCTGAAGCATCTGTGTGCAAGTGTATTGTATCAGACGTACGCCACCGTTGTGAGCGAAGGATTTGTTTACCATTGAAATGTTCAACAAAAACTTCCCATGCATGCAAATCTCGCCTACTCTCTCTGTTTAAAGTGATACGATGGTTAGGTTTTGTTACCTTCTTGGTAAGATCAGTGAGCCGTCTCAGAAAGCAACGACCTGGTTCTATTACCTGACAACAAAAATTTAGCAAACCTAAAAGCGACTGAAGGTTTTTTAATGTTATTTTCCTTGATTTAGAAGCTTGAGTAAGTTGCAGACGCAATTTTTCCAATTTGTCATGAGGTAACCTAGCCTCCATTGTATTTGAATCTAGCTCTAAACCCATGAAAGTAATGACTTGTGTTGCATTTTGTGTCTTCTCCTGTTTAATTGGAACTCCTAGCTTTTGGCACATTTCTAGGAACTTTTCTAGATTGTTTTGACATATATGGGAGTTAGCTGGACCGAGGAATAAAAAGTCATCCAGAATGTGAACAACATCTTTTATGCCTAGTTTTATGCAAAGCAATAAATTCAAGAGCAGAACTGAAACGTTCAAAGATCGCACAAGAGGAAGAAGCGCCCATAGGAAGACAAGAATCATAGTAATACTGACCTTGAAATTTAAAACCTAGCAAGTCGTGATCACTTGGATGAATGGGGATAAGGCGGAAAGCAGACTCTATGTCCGTCTTTGCAAAAAGAGCACCTTGACCTAATCGTAGTAGTTTGAGCACGGCATCATCAAAAGAAGCATACTTGACCCTAGCAAAATTCGTATCTATGTAATCATTAACTGATGAGCCTGAAGGGTAACTTAAATGCTGTATGAGGCGAAATTCTCCTCCTGATTTTTTTGGAACCAAACCAATTGGACTTATGCGTAAATTTGGGAGAGGTAAATGAGAGAAAGGACCCTTAATTCTACCAATGTGAATGTCTGTTTGTAGCTTTTGAATGACAATATCAGGATGATCCGAGCAAGACTTTAAATTAGGAGATTCAGAGTGCACGCGAGGACCTATGTAACCTAACTTGAAACCTGTTGTAAAACCTTGAACTAAATATTGGGCTAGATGGTAATTGGATAAGAACTGTGCAAGTATATCCGCCTTAATTGGTGTCACAACGGAACACTTATTTGGTTGACTTTGTGGTAGAGGTGGGCAAACTTGTTGCTGACTTGATGGTGTTGGATGTGGAGTTGGAAGTGCATTGATAGGCAGGATGGGAGCCTCTGCAGTATCCACAGACATGAGGGTGTGTGCATCTTGGATTTCTACATTGAGTGTGTTTGTTGAAGTTCCAGCAAGTGTTGATAAGAAACCTTCGCTGACCTTGGGATTGATGGAAGCGGGAGGGACGGGAGGAACGAAAACGATGGGTGGGTGGGGCGGAGATTTGATGAGCAGTTGAAGCCATGAGCCAGAATTCGGTGTGTATCCTGTCCCATGGTAAGGCAACAGTTTGCCTTAGCATCCGAAATTGCTGATCGTAGGCAAGAAAGTTGTCGGGACAGCGGCATGCTAAGTCACGGACAATCTCCATGTATTTCATGAGAGATGGTGCTTCCTGTGGGAACATGGTGGTATATACGGACACAAACCTGATGAACGCTGATGTCCAAGAATCAATGTTATTGATCTTTTTGTTGTTGGTCTGTGGTAGAATGCTCATTCTTGAATTGTGTACAGAAAAAGCAAATTTCAGGTTAGATATGTCTGGGACAGATTGGGGCAACAGAATGCTGAGGTCGACGAATTTGTTTGACCAAATGTACTTTTGGATTTTTTTAGGGATTTGATTAATGATTGGAGTACTGATTGGTTCTGCATAGTGTGCGCCATTACCTAACAACAATGACGCCGTGTGGCTGTTCACAAAGGTGTCGAAATCCTCACTATCGGAATCACTGTCTGTGTCACTGTCATGTTCATATGGTGCAGACTGATGAGATCCATGCTGCTGTTCTGTAGGTTGTATCATGGAAGGTACACTGGCCGGTTGAAAATTGTTCGCAGCTACTTGTGGAAGAGGCTCGACATCTGCTTGGCTTGTCACATTTTCTGTGTGATGCAAGTTCGTATTTATTGCTGTTGGGGACGCCATAGGATTGTTTGAAGATCCTGCCCCTTTGTAAGCTTTACCCCTTTTACCCCCGGTGGTAGACGATTTTCCGCAGCAATCTGTGGGGCATTTTGGTTTGGTTGCCACCTTTATTCTTTTGCGAAGGGGTTCCATCTGAAAGAGCGTTATACTATAATGTTAAAGTAGTGACATAACTATGTATGCCTATATAAAATTAGCATAAAAGGTTGTAAAAGTGATTAAAACTAAATCACCTTAATAATTGATATTATGCATGTGATGTATAAACTACATCACATGGATGACATGAGTGTAAACTAAACTATATCATGTCAAAATTACAGTGTTACTATGTTTCTAAATGCCCATGTGTTGATACATGATGTATCCAGCAAATCAAAATTTAGATAACTATGAACAAAATGCGATGTATAAACTAAATCGCATGAATTATTGCATGATATGTAAACTAAATCATGACAACCGAGATTGATGAAACAATACCAAATGTGAAATAATGGACTGCATCACATTTACGATTGTTTCTAAAACATGTGATGTATAAACTAAATCACATGAATAACAACATGATATTTAAAACTAAATCATGTTTATTCATAAAAAACAATCTCGAACCACAAATAAATATTGGCATGGGCTTACATACCAGTAGAGAATATGTAGTGTAATTAAATTAAGCCAAGACAAGACTAAGAGTAGTTGGTTATTAACTGTTTGTAAAAGTAAATTCTCAATGTTCTTCCGATGTATATCGGGAAACAAATCTTATCACCAAATTGAAAACATTGAGGATGTATAAACTTAATAAATATCTATATACGTATCTGAATATCAACTTCATATGGACCCTCTCAGGGCGGCGACCACGGCAGCTCTTATGTTGCTGTACAACCTGCGGTTGCCAGCGTCTGTGAGATGACAACCATCCTGTGCAAAGTTTTTGATGGCACAATCTGGCGACCAGAATCCTTTGAGTCTCCAGAGATAGGCATGACTGTTTGTCCTATTGCTTAAGTTCTGGTCCAAGTACAAATTCATCTCATCTACCCTTTGATTATAACTAACTACATCCACTGGATATCGAGTGTGCACAATTGGTTGATGACGGTGCAATGTTTGTAAAAGGATGACTTTTTCCACTCCGTACACTTGCAGTAGACTGTCTACAAATTCCATTATTCTGTTAGCAGCAACACGTGGTGTGATCGAATAATCGTAGATGTCATTGGTTCCTATCACTAAGATGACAATGTTCGGCTCAAAATCTTCGATCGCATCTACGTGTTGCCTCAACGAAGTTGTCGTAGCTCCAGGTAATCCTGTATATTGAATAAGGGGTGGGCCCTCCGTGTATAACCCCATATGAAAAGAGAAATCTTCCGAATTAGCACGAATGAATTCCCGTAACCGCTTTACAAAAGAGTGCCCAAAGACCAAAATCCGTTTAATGGGCGCCGCCATCTTGATCACACACGCTCTCGTTTTTTCTCGGACGCTCTCGTCACTACACGCGAGCGTAAACAAAGAACAAAGAAAGTCCTAAAATTCCTTCGAAAATGCACAGAATTTGCACAAATGCCGTAGTTCCGCCCTGAATTGCTTCGTCCAAATCGAAATATGACAAAATTAGAATAAGATCGCTGTAATTTTCACCTTGCAAACAATAGTAGCAATACAAATTTCTCGAAAAATAATTGTGTTTCTGAGAAACGTGTCTCGTCTTGTTGAGTTTCTGGTAAGAAAGACTGTAAGACTGTATAGAATTTGATAGGCCAAGACGATCACGTGGTACAAATCTAACCAATCATTGGTTACTTAATATGCAAATTATTGTTGACGTAATTGATTGTAATTTCCGTTTATGATAGTACTGCTCAATGACATAAAAAACTTTATGTTGGCATAAACTTTAATATATCTTAATATGAAAATATATTTCAACTATATGTAAACTTCTTGGGGTCGAAATGTCTTGACGATTTGGGGTCAAATTGTCCCAGGGTTGGGGTCGAAAGGTCTTTGGGTTGAAATGTCCCTGGAATTAACATGGGTCGAAAATGTCTTGGGGTCGAAATGTCTTGCTCCCGTGGCAGAGTACTCTTCACTCTTTGTGCTTGCTTACGAATGGCTTCTGGGCTTGCTCCAAGGCCTACTTTAAGATCTGAAGGGTTCTTCTCTTGTATAAGCTTTTCATTTTGGTTCATTGCGGTTCATCTGCTTTTGGTATTTCAGCTGCTCTCTTAATGTCTTGATAGAAGAAGGTTTTGTCTTGATCTGGACTTCCTGTTTTGTCTTGGCAACATCTCTCGATTTTAGCTTTTTTCTATAAGCTGCCTTTCTCTCTCTCTCTCTCTCTTTTCATAAGTTCATCCAGCTGTGAATTTTTCTGACGTATGCATTTAACTTTTATTCGGTATTTAGCACAACTTGCAATATTTTTATCCTTAAATTTCTGACAATTCTCCTGCTTAGACCTAAAGTGTCTTTGTCTTTCTGCATTGGTTTTGTCCCTTGCCTTTGTCACATCTCCTTTGGAATTAGTGTTTAAACTTTCAGTCAAAATCCTTTTACAGTGCTGGGTTGTTTATGAAAATCAAACTTTACCTTAAATTTTCCATTGTGAACCTGGAAACAGAAAAATGTCCCAACAGTAATAGTGTGGATTATGTTCATGCAAACTGTGCTAAATGACATGTATTACATGATTTTAAACTTTATTTAACCAAATTTCACTTGTTCAATCCGGTTTGAACCGGAAACAGTAATTCCAAGAATTGTTTACAAGTTAGCACAGCTATATCACTTTCACTTAAGTTTCATTAATGCTACATGCATTTTATATATAATAAATACATTATGACCAATATTATATGAATTACATTATCCCTTTATTTAAGTTTATAGAAAATTGTTTCTATTAAAAGCTAAATTTCATTAAAAAACTTTCCTAATACAGAATTCTTGTGAAATAATTATGGCCGTTACTGTTGGGACAAATTCCGTTACTGTTGGGACAGAATTTTAGCTGGCCTTACACATAAAAAGCACAAGCAGAAAGTTGTACCTGAAATGCAGTGCAATAAGCAAGGATTAAGGACTATGCTGAAGCAAATTTTAGAGTTAAAAGCAGGTGATAGTTAATGTTGGGAGCAAATTAGGCAACTAGGTTGTTAAACCGTTACTGTTGGGACAAAAATACCATTTGGAAAGTTATTGTGTAGCGGACTGACATACATGAAATGGGCAAAGGCAATGATGCAATATGACAAAAAAGTCTATTATCAATGAAAATAACATTGATTTTGCATGTTTATATATTTTTGTCCACTACATATTATACTGTTAACGGACAGGTATGAAAAGTCTTAAATTTGTTTCAAATGGGCATATTTTTAAATAAAAAAAATATTAAAAGAGTGCATATGTTTTATGTTTTGCTTTATTTTTATTAGAAGAAAGGTGTGATGTAAACATTTCAATATTAAAATTACTGAAATCTTTTGCTATTTTTTTGCACGGATTAAAATAAAAAAAAAGTTTTTTTGCATGTCACGCTAAAATGGGTAAAATTTAATGGTTTTCAACAACTTCACACGGCCATATCTTCAGAACCATATATCAGATTTGTCTGAAATTTGGAACATGTGAAGGTTTATTTTTCTTGATAACAACACGTAAAAACTGTGTTCAACTAACAAATAAACATTTTATTATTTTAATTTTAGTATTTGCTTCACTTAAACTAATCCTTATTTGCACCAGGCCTTATCTACTGTACATGCTGTACATATGTTGTTAGTTAGTTTTAAAACTAGTAATTATGTATGTACATAAGTTCATTATATCTGTTTAACTCCCGGTACAGGTGCTTACTGTTAGTTGTTTCACTTTGACGGGATATTTTTAATTACACTGTTTGTTTGATAGAAAAACCTTCAGGAAGTGCAAGGTTGGAGCGCTCTACAAACCAGGTTTAAGCACCCCAGTTGACCCTTTTGCCGACTGACCGTTCCAAGGCGGTAACTGATGTTTTTTCTTTTTGTGTGTTATGTCTCGTCTCTGTGTTTTTGTCACATTTACATTTACCTTGTTTGCCGTTGCCTACAGGTAGATAAAATTTAAATATCTGTAATATATAAAAAATATGTAATGTTGCTGAAGAGAATTAGTAGCTTTTCTGTAGCTCCTTGTTTGGGACAAATTTGGTACCCTTACATTTCAAATCAGAACTTCTCAAATAATTCTGACCTCTAGACGATCACATATTATTTTAAATCTAGTTATATCCCGATACCGGAACCTACCGGAACATACTCAAATCTAGGACAGATACAATTAAGCAGCTATACGTTTTATTATGTTTTATTGCAGCCTGCAGGTTCAATCCAGCTTTTAATCCTTTATTCAATTTACTCAATATATAAAACTATTTTTCACGCTCGACAAATTTCTCACCCCATTGATAATGCCCGGGAGCTGTCACCTTTTTCAATCATATTAACAATGTCACTCGTGTATACTCTAGAGAATAGTTTCCTTCTGTAACCATTTCTGTGTATGTTCTGCATCAATCAGAATGACAAATGTGAAAAGTAAGTAAAATGTCTCATTTTTTGAAATCACGCTGTGCTATGGTAACCAGTGTCGTCTTGAAATGCACGTGACTTAAGTGGATATGCTTATTTTTTCTAGATATTTCTGTCAATATAAAAATATGTTCAATTTTATCAACACGTTGTGTTATTCAATTTATTATTAAAATGTAAACATTCAATAGTTTTTGACGTAAAAACAAACTATAATTATCAAAATATCAGATTATTACAATCTTCTTCTTTGGCAAGCCAGTTGACGATTTTCCTTTTTGGAAGCAGCATCAGACGGTGCAAGCGTACTGCCCTAGGCCAGGGGAGGGCCCTATCCTCACCCAGCGCCCCGCAACCCGGATAAGCCAAGTCAAAAATAATTTGGATGTATTCACTGATTTAAATACATGGTGTACATCCGATATACCCAACAAATATTCGTGCGCAAAATGAGAATAGGAAAGGAAACTTGCCACTGGTTGCGCCTTAACTCGACGGAGCTCGGCAGAAAACGTTATATGGCTATTTACAACAGAGTCCATCTTACTAACTCGGGAAGAGATCTGAGTTCCTGTTTGAGTTGTGCAATCGGCGTCCTTAATAAATTCTCCCTCTCTAAGAAATGTGAATACAGCACAGAACCAAGCCGCGCTTCGTGAGCCTGGTAAAGGTAGGTAGTTCGTCTTTTTGTTTATTTGGGTTTTACGGCACACCAACACTTAACAGGTCATACGGTGCCGAATACAAAGTTAAATGTGAATAGAACATACGCAGGTTAAAACCAAATAAAGCAAATATAGAAAAATATAAAAACTATCAGGTTAAAAAAATAAATTATAATTGAAAACAGGTCAACACATAAAACGGTTTAAAAAAGTATGACGATTGGTAAATGAACAGTCTAAAAATTTATAACTTATTAAGAATACCAATCTCGTTCAAGAAGCAAACAAGTTTAGAATCCGATACTGTCCTAAATAGTTCGTACATGTTATGGACATTAAAATACTTCGACCGTATGTGGTCTGTGTCGATACACTGTAATAAAATATGGTTGACTGTCAGTGGTTCCTGGCAAGGAACACATACAGGTTGAACTTCTCTTTTTAAAAGATATTATTAGTTAATCTAGTATGTCCAATGCGACAGCGGGTAAGAGCTACGTCTTCTCGTCGACTTTCTCTGCAAGCAGAGACATTGGCATCGACGTTAGGTTTAATTACTTGTAATTTGTTACAAACAATACTGTCCAAACTTGTTTGCCACTTTGTTTAAATATGTCGGTTAATAAGTGGTTTAAAATCAGTGTGTGGGATGCAAAGATCTGTATAAGTGAGGGCTTAGGCAGACTTTGCACCCCTGTCTGCATCTTCGTTTCTTCGGATGCCTACATGACTAGGAAGCCAACAGAAGGAGATTTCGTTAGTGTCATATAAAATTTGAAGTTTGACAAGAACAGTGCGAACATGTGGATTTGAATATTTCAGTAAATTTATGCTCTGCAATACAGATAATGAGTCTGAAAACATAACATATTTTTCACCGGAATGTTCTGAAATGAAATCAAGGCTTAGATTTATAGCCTTGATTTCGGCGGTGAAGATAGACGAGTTGTTAGGAAGTCTTTGTTTAATGCAGTGGCTATTACTTACGGAAGCACAGCCAACGTGAGTGTCCGTCTTTGAACCATCAGTGTAGATATGAAGGTGATCAGAATACTTGTCACGGAGTTCGAGAAATTCAGATAGTAAAATCAAAGGATCTGTGTTCGACTTGTTATTTTTACAGTGTTCTAAATTCACATCAGCAGAACGGAGTTGCCATGGTGGATGTTTAATTGTGAGGTTTTCAGAAATGTTATCGAGTTTTATACCTGATGTGTTTATGCTATCTTTAAGTCTTAAACCAAGAGGTCTGATGGCTTTAGGTGATCGATCATGAAGCTCTTCATGTTTAGGATTGAAAACACAATTAAAAGTTGGATTATCGGGGCACGAGTTTAATTATACACTGCAAAGAAAGTTTCTCGCGACGCAAGAATAATGATTGTTCATTGGCTTCAACGTAAAGGCACTGCACTGGTGAGGTCCTGAACGCTCCTAGAGCTAGACGAAAGCCCTGGTTGTAAACGACGTCCAGAATCTGGAGAAAGGAACTTTCTGGCAGAACCATAGACTATGCTCCCGTAATCTAATTTAGACCGAAATAGGGAACGGTACAGAAGTAACAATGTTTTCCTATCGGCTCCCCAGTCTGTATGGGATAAATATTTATGCAAGTTAAGAGCCTTGAGACATTTCTACTCGATGTAATTGATATGTGGAAGAAAAATCAGTTTCCTATCAAAAATGACTCCAAGAAACTTAGTTTCCTAAGTAATAGCCACTGAACTAGCAAAGACTTCATAACAACTCGTCTATCTTCGCCGCTGAAACCAAGGCTATAAATTTAAGCCTTGATTTCATTTCAGAACATTCCGGTGAAAAATATGTTATATTTATGTGTGCAGATATGAGCAGGAAAGTTGTGTTTTTTTCAATGCACAAAGTAACAATGAAAATTGCTTCTTTTTATCTGGACCTTTGAGAATGAAGATGATTTTGTGAATTGTAGAATAGTTGAATCATCATTTGTGGGATGATGTGATGTGAGAGTCTGACTCATAATCTGTATTGTAGAGCATAAATTCACTGAATTATTCAAATCCATATGTTTGCACAGTTCTTGTCAAACTTCAAAGTTTAAAACGTATTAACTCTTTTCTATACAATACTACATTTTATTTTGTTGATTTGGGTTGTTTTCTAAAATTCTATGATTTCTTTCGTATTTTTTACATTTCACTTTAACACCTTTGGCATATGACGTCATGGCATTTTCTGACGTCATTATATTGTTCTTACAATATATCAGCGCTTGTACTGCTTTATTTTATTTGAAACTACTCTCATTTGGAATTTTCAGGTAGCCGAGGCTTTTATCTACTGTACATGCTGTACATATGTTAGTTAATTTTAAAACTAGTAATAATGTATGTACATAAGTTCATTATACCTGTTTAACTCCCGATGCAGGTGCTTACTGTTAGTTGTTTCACTTTGACGGGATAGTTTTATTTACACTATTTGTTTGATAGAAAAACCTTCAGGAAGTGCAAGGTTGGAGCGCTCCACAAACCAGGTTTAAGCACCCCAGTTGACCCTTTTGCCGACTGACCGGTCCAAGGCGGTAACTGATGTTTTTTTCTTTTTGTGTGTTATGTCTCGTCTCTGTGTTTTTGTCACATTTACATTTACCTTGTTTTCCGTTGTCTACAGGTAGATAAAATTTAAATATCTGTGGAAATTTTGATAGGACCTTTTCATATTTACCTATTCAAAGTGTATATGACGCCAAAGAAATATCCTTCTGTTGGCTTCCTAGTCATGTAGGCATCCGAGAAAACGAGGATGCAGACAAGAGTGCAAAGTCTGCCTCAGTCCTCACCGAGACAGATCTTTGCATCCCACACACTGATTTTAGATTACTTATTAATCAATATATTTTAACCAAATGGCCAACAAGCTGGGACAATACTATTGATAACAAATTACACGCAATTAAACCTAACGTCGTTGCAAATGTCTCTTTTTGCATAGAAAATAGGCGGGAGGATGTGGCTCTTACCTGCTGTCGCATGGGACATACTAGACTAACTCACTTATATCTTTTAAAAAGAGAAGTTCAGCCTGTATGTGTTCCTTGCCAGGGACCACTGACCGTTAATCATATTTTGTTACAATGTATCGACACAGACCATGTTCGGTCGAAGTATTTTAATGTCAATAACATGTACGAACTGTTTAGGACAGAGTCGGATTCTAAACTTGTTTGATTCTTGAACGAGATTAGTATTCTTAATAAGTTATATTTTTATACTGTTTATTTACCAACCTTTATACATTTTTAACCGTTTAATATATAAACCCATTTTTCGATTGTAGTTTACATTATTTTAACCCGATATATTTTTGTATTTTTCTATAGTTTACTAACAAAGTTTAGTTTTTACCTGATTATTCTGTATTCACATTAAACTTCGTTGTATTCGGCGCCGTATGACCTGTTAAGTGTTGGTGTGTCGTAAAACCCAAATAAATAAATAAAACGGCCTTGTCAACAACGTTGACTTTGTTTTTTTAAATTTATTTTAATTTTATTTGTTAGTCCAAAATGTGATTAAGAGATAATTTATTGCCCTTATTAACCTACGTAGGTGTCAATAACCCGTTATGACTCTTTTGTTGCATCCTCTCTGTCATAGGCAATAAACATTCCCAGACAGTAGAGGGGACAAGAATTTATTACCAGTCCTCATACATACCCCAACTGATTATCCCAAAAGCCTTGTTTGTTCTATAAATGTTAATTGGAGTTAGCTAGTTTTTTTACGGATTCACGTGGCACATGAGACTAGGCACACGTATTCATACTAGACGAATTTAATTCCGTTTGTCCTTATGTCTATGACTGAATAAGATGTTTGTATCATAATTATGTATAAATCTACTCGGTTTTTTGGAATTTGTTTGGAAAAGTTTGACATAGAAGATAAACATAGATGACCTTGATTGATGGTTTATTTTTAGGCACTCGGTTGACATTAATTGTATTTTTTTCTGCATAAAAAGTAATTAACCTAATAGTCATGCATTACAGTGGAGCTTTATACGTTAAATCTGAAAAAAGTTACCGCCTAAAAACAGATGTATTTTCAGTCTAAATGTATCTATGTAAAGACATGCACAGGCAAACTAAAATTGCGAGTCTTTAGTGTTTAATCAGTTTGAATGTTTTGTTGAATTTAAAAAGACTAAATAAAATATTCGTCAAGCTTGATGCATATTGGGGAGGAAACTCGGTTTATTGACTATCAGGTCTGAGGTCTGTCTTTGCATGGAAAGTTGAAAAGTTTCGGCACCGCACTGGTTGTCAAGATTCGTTTCTTTTAAATCCAGGGTTAGTCAGAACAGTTAATTTGAACACAGACATTTTTTAAAATTCAATACATCATACTGTGTTTGGTCGGTACGAAGGCTTCAATCGGATCACAACGGCTGATTTTATTTGTCCAAATCATGTTCATATTCATGTACTTGGGAATTGGTTAAAACAGATATTAGACTGACTAGTAGGTCCTATGCGACTTAACAGCCGAAACTGCACAATACACAATTTGGCATCCTTACGCGGCCCATTATTGCAGTGATAGACTGACAGGTATCTGTAGCAGGTCACGTGGGCCGCAGTCACGTATGCCGAAGGGCCAAAATTTATTACAAGGGGAAATTGCATGTACGGGTTTAGGCGGACCTCGCAAAGCATTGGGTTACTGAAGAAAACGATAGCAAATTTTTTATTATTACTTTAATAACAAGAAAGGGGTCTTCTTTCAACAAATCTGACATTTTCATTTTAAATGACCTATAAGGAAATTAAAGACCTCGAAACCCTTTATCTATTAAGAAAATCCTAGGACGGCTTAAGCTTCAATGTTCTCTTGTTGACAAAGGAATTAGCATCAGCAATTAAATTTAAAAGAAAAAGTATTGACATGGGGTTTCTCCATTACCATCCCACTTTAAAACAAGTGCACGCATAGCAAAACAGATACTGAACAACGTATCGACATTTCTACAACTACTATTAGGGTGGTCCTTATTTTGCGACATTTGATTTTTTAGTTTCTTACCCTCTAATTGTGTTCCATTATGTAAAAAAAATATTTGGACAAATGTAGGCACAATTAAACAATATTTAGAGGTAGCTCAATGACATTAAAATTTTATGTTTTCTTGTTTTTAGTTGAAAAAGCTTCAGTGGTTTAGATTTTGTTTATATTACAAAATTGCTTGCAGAATTGACATTTCCTACAACTTGAATTACACACATTGTTATTATTCAATTAAGGTTTAATGACAGACAATGAGAGAGATCAAGTTACCAACACCACCAGTTCCAGTGGTGACTCAGAACAGAATAGCAACAGAGCACTGAAAGCAAAGATTATACATGAGCTATTTTTAATCAGCTATAAATATAAAAACATCTATCATTGTGAACAAATTAAAAATGATTTAAAATTATGACACAGTGATGCTTTGTGAATGATCAGGAAAGGAATGTGGATTTTAAGCTGATGCTTACCAAGCAAGTGTGATGTAATTTACTTCTTAATGCCTTGTAAACAGACTTCTTTTGGCAAGTAAACTTGAATGTTGAACAAAACAGTATATTAAAAGTTTCAGATTACAATATTTTGATAATGTTTACTTAATAATAATAATAATAATAATAATAATAATAATAATAATAATAATAATAATAATGATAATACACCAATTATGTGTCAATGAAATATTCAGAATGAAGAACTTTTATCTGTAATGTACATTACTTTCAGATATAAACAATGGCAAAGGCAACATGATCCAAAACTAAGTTGTATCTTCTTGGAGAACCAGTAACGGTTTTAAGCAGCA
This sequence comes from Sinonovacula constricta, assembly GCA_007844125.1. Lineage (NCBI taxonomy): Eukaryota > Metazoa > Mollusca > Bivalvia > Cardiida > Solecurtidae > Sinonovacula > Sinonovacula constricta. The sequence goes on from CM017556.1 coordinate 10,712,680, forward strand.
AGCTACCATCATTGCGTATGACTCTTGGACTTTTTCTGCATCGCCATATTGAACTAAAACAAACAATTAGACAATCATCAACAGTTACCATTACAGAAATAGCAAAGGTTTGGTTGAAAGGTAAACTAAGCTTGAAAAAGTGTTTGAAGAGTGGAAAATTTTAAAGAAAAACTAAGGTCGAACCAATTCACCAACTCAACTTGCATCAGAGGCAGACTTTGTTTACAAGCTTGATAATCCTTTTGCTGTTGCTCATGCCAACGATCTTACCAGCCCATCAGTATTACAAGAAGATGAGGATCTTTTGCTAGCCCAGCGTGAAAAAGGAAGAAGAGGATCAATGGTCGGTGTAGATCAAGCGCTAACTGATAAGGAGAATGCAGACAAGAAGACGCAAAATGGAAGATAGTCAGCAAGCAAGTTGTTCAACAGCTGAGCTTATTTCTTCAAGTTCTAATACAACAGATACCAGCTCTGCAGAAGACGGTGACATATTGAATGAAAAATGTGTAGGGGCGTTGGGTGTGATGTTTCTCGTGGGGTTAAATGAAAATGAGGGCAAAAAAAGTGTTATTACACATGAACTTGCAATGACTCTAGATCGTACTAAATTTTCGGAACGATAGGCTACAATGGTCATTACCGAAACAGCAAAAAGCTGGGCCAAAATGTTAATAAACTTGCTATTAACAGATCCACAACAGATCGGAATTCCGACAAAAGAGAAATGCAGAAATAGAGGAAAACTTTTAGAGTAATGTTCCTTTTGTAGTTCACTGTGATGGAAAACTTATAAAAGATTTGACTGGAAAGGAAAAGGTTGACCGCCTCCCATTGTTAGTGACAGGAAAAAATGTTTCACAACTACTGACAGTTGCTAAGCTTGAATCAGGGACTGGTGCAGCCCAGGCTGCTGCTGTATTTTAGGCAATTGAAGAATGGAAAATTGGCAACAGGGTTCAAGTCATGTGTTCTGACACCACTAGCTTCCAACACTGGTAGACTTGCTGGTGCCTGTGTTCTTCTAGAACAAAAGCTTGGGAAAGAGCTTTTGTCGCTGGCTTTTAGGCATCACATCACACGAACATGTGATCGTGTTTCTTGGTTCAGCTCCTGCACGTGGAGTGTCATTCATGTCACCAGGTTCACTGCAACATGCACGTTGGATGTCCAAGGATATATACAATCTCAAAATCTGGATGTTCAAGGCTCAGCTCAAGCCTACCCCTGCAGAAGAACAAGGATTTCGTGACGTGTGTGTGTGTTTGTAGTTCTGTCTACTATAAAGCGTGGTTCTCATCACCTCAGGCAGTTTGTGCACCTTCTAATGACTTACAATTATTGAAGTCACATCTTGAGTACAAATCAATTCATGAAAACATCTCGAAGGCAACAGCACAGAAATTATCCAACCACTAATGGCACCTGTCTCCGGAACTTGTCGGCCTGGCGTTTTTTGATTGTAATGTCGGCTCCGCAACAAAACGAAGTATGATTGAGGCGTTAAAGATTAACGATGACCAAGATGAACAACATGGCCATTCCAAGAAAGCATCAGTTGATCTTAAATCACTCCCAGGCAACAACCTCCAGGACTTTGTTACACCAAGGTCTATGAAACTATTTCAAATTATGGATATTCCGCATGACTTTCTCGATGTTGATCTAGATGCGTGGCATGATAGAGACGATTACAAACAAGCAAGAGAAGCACCGGAGTCTCTAAGGGTTGTAAATGACCAAGCTGAGCGTGGTGTTGCTCTAATTCAGGAGTAAAATGGACTGTTAACCAAAAATGAAACTCAAATGCAGTTCCTTCTGCAAGTCGTTGAGGAACAGTCGTTGAGATTATATCCGGATAGCAGGAAACAAACACTTGCTAATGTGCCCTAAAACTATGTTTTGGTTGAAACTTTTAGACTAATGTATTGTAAACTGTTTGAACAAAAAGTGATGTACAGTTGAAAATAAATTATATACATACAGTATTGACATTTTGTTGATTTCTTTAACTATTTGTCTGATTTTCAAGGTCATTGAGCTACCTCTAAATATTAAAATATATTGTTTAAACTTTCCACAAAGTGTTTTCTCATCAAATGAAAAACATTTGAGGGGTAAGACTTTTAAATATATTGATTTTTTTTAAATCACCATTTTCAGAGCCACCCTACTGAAGATGTGCTGTTAACAACTATCTACTGAAGATGTGCTGATAACATCTATCTACTGAAGATATGCTGATAACATCTATCTACTGAAGATATGCTGATAACATCTATCTACTGAAGATGTGCTAATAGCATCTATCTGCTGAAGATGTGCTAATAACATCTATCTAATAAAGATGTGTTGATAGATTGATTTTGGCTCGGACAGTCCATGGGCGTAATCTATCTGAATAGGTAAATAAGAAAAGAGAAGACATCATATTCTGAGGAAATTGGAGAAGAAATGAAAATAAGTACATATAAGCTTTTTTAATCTGCATACTATACATGATAATATAAACCTTTTAGTACATAGATAAGAATATATTTATTGATATGAATGAGACCGTTTACAAGAGAAACAAGTCTAACATTTAAACAATTGTGATTTTATCTACTCTGATACTTTTAAATTACAAATAGTGGGAACTATTACAACATAATGCGAATACAGCGCAAATACCACAAAAAATGGACAAAATATATGGTTACATCGTTTATTTATTTATTTTCTTTTGTTAAATGAATGCTGTCTTTTGAGAAACAATGTTATTGTTACAAAGCATTTTAAAACAAGAAACGGGCACAGAACACTGACCAAAACAATAAACTCTCATTGGGTCTGATTTATATCCAACTGATGAGCTCATTTTTTAAACCCTCTGTGTTATTACGTGGGTAATGTTTGAATTTCAAACGTATAACACGGTGCATTTAAAGAACATATTTGAGTTTATTGTCAACTTACCATTTAAGTAAAACATAAAGGACTGAATAAATTATTTTATTTCATGTGGGATAATAAAAAACCAGGTAAATAAGACGTTATACAACTTATCAGGACTATAAGAGAATTCAGAATAGTAATCATAAATATATATCATAAATATATCTGTAACTGCTATAAAAGCAGCATAGGTTATTAAAATAGTTGAATGACATCCTCTCTACTTACATCTTCCTTTAACAATGGACCTACATACTGATTTTTAAAGGTCAAAGAATTATTTTTTAAATATTGTTTTTTGAATTCGATCATGCAAACACAAATTTTCATCAATAAAATAATGGTACAAAAGCCAGGTTTTAACAATATTTGCAGAAAAACACAATGATGTTAATTGTTCCATTGGGAACTGAAGAATAATACGTTTTTTTATAAAATAACGCTCACACTCAAATTTTCGGCAAATTTTCAAGAGTTAAACACAAACAATTTCTCTCTTTACATATTTGCAAACGTTCATGGGCGCTGTCATATTAACAAATCCAAACAACCTCTAGACAAAGGCAAACAGGGTAAATGTAAAAGAGACAAAAACATAGAGACAGGACAACAATCAAAATGAACAGACCAGCAGTTACCGCCTCGGAACGGTCATTAGACCAAAGAACGGACTAGGGTGCTAGAACATGGTTTGGGGAGCGCTCCAACCTCGCAATCCCTGAAGGTTTTTTTGTCTCATACAAAACAGTATCCCATCAAACTGAGACAACAGTAAGCACCTGCATCGGGAGGTAAAATTGAACTTATACACAGACAAAATAACAAGCAATATAATAAACTATCAACATATGTACAATATGTACAGTAGATAAAAGCCTCGGCAGGCTTACAATGCCAAATGAGAGAGTAGTTTGAAATAAAACAGCCCAAGTTATGATGTATATAATAAGAACAATTTAATAACGTAATATATAGAAGATTTTATTCCATATATTCCATTGTGTCTTGTGTTAACTGTTTAGTGCTGAATGACCGAATGAATGCATAAAAGCAAAAAGCTGATGTTTGTAAATTCTAAATGTTTGATGGTTTATGTCTAAGGTATCTTGTCAGTTAAAGTAAATTGCTTATTATTACATACAAGAAAGAAAACACATGTATATAATTGCATTGCAATTATTGTTCAGTGATAGCTTTCTCGATAATTTATTTTTAACTGTAAATGCTTAACTGCTTTGTGTTATGCATACTGTACTGTATAAATCTTTATATGCGCGCATTTTGAAAGTATGTTTTTGTTCATTTTGTTAGCTGGGTTGTTATCTGGGTCCATTTTCGTTTAGTTGAAGAACGACAACTCGGGTCTACTTTGTTAAAAACAATTGCAAGAATCGTAGGAAGGGGCAACTCCATGCTACCATTGAAACACTTCTTAAAGAAGATTTGCGGCAAATGGCTTGATTATCAATAAAGGAGGTAATGCGCGCCTCATGGTTGATTTGTGAGCAGCTGTTACAACGTTAACAGCGTGTGCGCCACCTAGCGTTAAAATTTATTGAAATAAACTGGTTCCTGGCTTGTTAGAAATTGGGTAATGATTTTTGGTTAGTGCCAAACGACTTTTGACATGTGAAAAGAGTCTAGATCTAATTGGTTTTGCATACTGGCAGTGATATAGTGTAAAATTTCTACTTACAATGTAACACTTATTTTTAATCTTTGAAATACAGACCTATGTTTCGTCTTATAATTTAAATCGAACTATTTGTAAAATCGAAGTAAAATTAAGCACAATAGTCTTGACATTTTTTTTAAAACATGTTCACATATGCATGCACATATTTGTTTGTAAGTTGCATATGACACTAAGCGTTTCACAATAAACACATACAGTATACATACAGCATACATGTGTCATTTAATCGGTAGCATTTGTCATAAAGCACTAAACAGTTAACATAAGACATAATGGAATATTTGCATTGATAATCTTCCAAAGTCATACATTAAAAATGTGTCAAATGTGAAATTTTAAAAAAAACACGCCGGAAACCATCGAATTTTAGAAAACAACGCAAACCAACAAAACAAAATGCAGTATTGTGAGGAAATAATAGGTAATGAGTTTCAAATATTATTTTATAAAAAGCCGAGGATTTATCCGTAATTGGCATACTTGATAATAAAGGTACAAAATTCAATGTTTACCTTCCGTGCAATCTCACGTAAAAGGCATGGAGACTGCCAAAGTTGTCTCACCTATGTAGGGCACGACTAGAGAGATTAGGGCTCGACTGGAGAGATTATGGCACGACTGGAAAGATGCTGAGACAGAAATCAAACAATGGCTGTCCAATTATGGCTTTAAGTTACTGTTTTCATATAGTCTCAACGACATGTCCGGTCATCGTGTAATTCAAAAGCAATGCAAGGAAAATAAGAAAAGATCTTAATAGAATTACCACAGATATTTAAATCCAAACTACCTATAGACTAAGGCGAACAAATGTAAAAGTGACAAAAACACAGAGACGAGACACAGCACAAAAAGAAAAACCAGCAGTTACCGCCTTGGAACGGTCAGGTGGTAAAGGTTCTTGACTATAAAAGAGCCAATTACAAGCAATGCAGCACAGCGAAGGATTCTCGGGTTGTAACCATCAGCTATAATTTTCCTGATAAGTTTTGTTAAGAGGTCAGAAAAGGTATTGAGACCCTTGATTTTCTGCATCTTGTATAAAACATTAGCATAAAATGCAGGATTGCTTATGCCTTGCTGCATAAATGTTTTCATACTGCTATTTTACTTTGAAGCAATAAAATCATTGAGGAAAAAGAACTTTGGAAACGCTTTCTAAATTTGTAAACACCGAAAGCCTTGCTGTAACAATTTAGAAGTAATAAACAGGTTTCTAACATTAAAATCTTCTACTTTAGTACAACCTCGTGCAAACCTTTTAAGTTGGGATATGTAAATAACATAGGAGGTGGCATGAGGTGAATAACTGTCAAGGTATGGAAAATTCATAAGACTGAGATTGAAATCGACTCTTATTTCATAGATTTTAGTAGAGACGCTGACATTGGAAATAGTGACCTCAATGTCTAGAAATGCTGCATTTAAATGTCAGGTATTTGGTTTATTAAAGGTAAGTTCTGGAGAATAAATGAGATGGTTCATTTGAGAAAAGAAAGTATTATCCAAGGTAATAATGTCATCAAGATAGCGTGACGGTGAATTGAAAGTTGCTGTCTGTTGTAATCGGATTGCATAATTTTCTGTTCATATACAATGCTGTCTTGTGCATAAGACAAGCTATATTGTCTAGTGATTATGTTATCATGTCAATGAACAATCTTATCATGCAGATTCGTTTCGCTGTCCTGTCAAACCAGTGTGTTATCTTGGTAAAGCAACAAGCTGACTTGTCAAAACGGCATGATGACTTGTCAAAACGGCATGACGACTTGTCAAAGCGACAAGCTGACTTGTCAAAACGGCATGATGACTTGTCAAAACGGTATGGTGACTTGTCAAAACGACATGATGACTTGTCAAAACGACATGATGACTTGTCAAAACGGCATGATGACTTGTCAAAACGGCATGATGTAGTGTCTAAACGACATGATGACTTGGTCAAAACGGCATGATGACTTGTCAAAACGACATGATGACTTGTCAAAACGGCATGATGACTTGTCAAAACGACATGATGACTTGTCAAAACGGCATGATGTAGTGTCAAAACGGCATGATGACTTGTCAAAACGACACGATGACTTGTCAAAACGACACGATGACTTGTCAAAACGACATGATGACTTGTCAAAACGGCATGATGACTTGTCAAAACGGCATGATGACTTGTCAAATTGGCATGATGACTTGTCAAAACGGCATGATGACTTGGTTAAAACGACATGATGACTTGTCAAAACGACATGATGACTTGTCAAAACGGCATGATGACTTGTCAAAACGACACGATGACTTGTCAAAACGACACGATGACTTGTTAAAACGGCAGGATGACTTGTCAAAACGACATGATGACTTGTCAAAACGGCATGATAACTTGTCAAAACGGCATGATGACTTGTCAAAACGGCATGATGACTTGTCAAAACGGCATGATGACTTGGTTAAAAGGACATGATGACTTGTCAAAACGGCATAAATTTAGTGTGGCAAATTAGTGTAAAAATTTATCTGTATCCTAGTTGCAATATTTACTTAAATAATACATGGGTTTACTGTTAGTCAAATCAGTGCTCATGTATATTGAAAAATCTAAAAAAGTAATTTCTATTAGTAAGGATCTAATACCAAAGATAAATTACAATCAAGAACAATGTTGCAATAATCAATAAACATTCATTCAATAAAGTCAGTTACAGAAAAAGATGATATAGAAACTAAATCCTTAAACAGAAACGTATGAAAAAAGTAATAATGTTAGTATAAATAATTATCAGAAACATATAGTTGTACAAAACAAAGGTCTAATATAATTACTTATACAAAAATCGCCTGTGTTGACTAGCTTGATCTAAGATATAACAGTTAACCAATCTCCAACGCAGTGATCTCCCCCTTTCAGTAAGGAGAATCTCTGCTACCACACAGAAATCCTTCCAGATCTGGAAGGATTTGATTTTTTTACTTTTAATTTTTGTTCAGTTAAATGACAATCGGAATGAATGTGTATGTTAGAAAAACGACTAATAATGGATGAAAAAACAAATTCTAACGATAAAGAAAAAAAAGAATGTATTTATCACTACAATCTTTACAACTCGGCCATTTCCGTCCTTTCGCCGAGGGCGTAATTTCAGTGTTACACCGGTTCAATGTAAACAATCAATAGATACTGTTGAAGAAATTCAGAAAGTAATAACGGAGTTTGACTCCTCCATAAAAGGGAAACCCAAACAGATCGAATGTCTGCAGTCTCTGTTGGCAGGCAAAGACGTCATAGCTAATCTGCCTGTTGGTTACGGCAAAAGCCTCATCTATCAGATATTTCCTTGGCTGCTGAAGAAAGTGAAATTATACAGGGACCCTGTAGTTATTGTCATCCGTCCATTGAATGTGTTACAGTTAGAGCAAGTAGAATTTCTGACAGGAAAAGGTACACCTTTAAGCGAGCGTAGCGATGTCGTAAACCCTGTGCGGAGTTTGATGGTCAGACTATCGTCACGTGATTTTGTTTGATGGCAGTGGTTTTAAGCGAGTGTAGCGATGTCGTAAACCCTGTGCGGAGTTTGACAGTTAACTATAGGAATAGGTACCAGTCCTGTTCCGTTTAATTTATTTCATAAGGCGATTTTTGATTGGTTTAATTTCGTATGACGTGCAGAAGTAAGGCATGTGAATGTAGCGTTATTCCGTACAATATCGGATAATTTCGTACACGGTGACGGCAAACATCTGCACGTTTTTAATTGGGTTAATTTGTTGAAAAAATCAATATAAAAATGTATATAAATCTTAATATATTTTATCAAATTTTTGTGTGCAATTTCTGCATCTGTACATGATATAATTATAAAGACATAATGTTAGTGTAACCAGTCATACAGAATCATATGCGGAGTATGATCAATTTGTACAAAGACAATGCATATTTATTTCGCTTCGTTTCTCTTTATTAAATAATAAATATACTCTAAAAACATTAAGGTCGGAGGTTCTTGAAAAAAACATGATGAACAGGGAATTCCTCTGTTCAAATAATAATTTGAATGGAGATGACAAATGAAACTTTAAATAAAATATATGGTAATAAAAATATTTTTCTGGAGTAGTAAAGCGCAACACGATTAAACTTGACAACATGCATAAAGGTCTTCAGAGCAAAACACTTCACTTCCTCTCGCAGTCATAATCAAGTACAAAAGGGGATGTCGAATTATTTACGACATACTTCTGCAGAGTTAATGTAAAACTTCACAATCTGTTTCAAAATGATACAAAGAAATACCATCTAAAATCTGCTTAAGCGGATTATTTGATTTTCTTTAAAGTCTTTGGTTTGATCTGGCCGGGGTTTGAAGCTACGACCTCCCGATCCGCAAGCCGACGCTCTACCAATTGAGCTATTGCGGCCGGTAAGTCACATTGATTTATAGACGAAATCCAAATACGTAAAAACCTTGCTAAACTTGTTTTCCTTTAGTATACAAACCTAATTCTTACATTTAAGAAAATGACTGAACAAGCTGCTGTTAAATTTTCAAAACAATTCAACATACTTTGATTCTCTATGAAATTTTTTTTGCAAGACTGTGTCAATTACAGCGTTAGAAAATCTCAAGTTTTCAGTGGCATATTTTTTTATCTACAATCCAATTATATTTGCATTCTTCTTGTAAAAAATACAAATCGTTAAATTTAAAACCCATTCTTAAGCCGCTTTTGGCCAAAACGCAAACAATCGATTCAATGAGCCTACTTAACAAACAAAGCATCTGTTACAATACTAGGCAATACAATATCATTGTGATATTACAAACAAACACAAAATAAACAAATAGCATTCCAGTACTTAAGTACAGTAAGGAAAGGCAATAAGAACTATAATAGTAACATTAACTTATATAATACGTAATGCCGTATGACTTCATATGTTCACTATTTTACAAATAAAACATAGTGAGTTCAATATAATACATGGTAAATATAACAATTTCCAGATCCGAAAAACTATACATTGAATGAAACAAACGTTTTCACTCGTGAATCTACATATATACCCTTTGAATTTACAGCAAAACATATATAAGATAGCTTTAGAATTAAGAAAGCTTTATAGATTAATCGGGTTTCTTCGCTTTTTAAAGATAATAACCGATGTTAGCCCTGAATCGCTCACCTGAGGACTCTTGATTGTAGTATTTTTATAAACCTATTCAAAAGACTAAATATGCATAACTTTGCCTTTAGCAACTAGTGATCACAAGTTATTAGCTTGTATAAACCCATGAATATGCCTTTACATCGATAAAGATTCTGAAAAACGTTTTGTGAAGGTTAGGTCAAACATGTTTTAGTGTGTTCACATGGTTACTGAATAACATTGCCTACTGGACTAATCTTTATCACTTGTGACCCAGTTACAAACTGAGATTTAAAGATTTCATGCAGACAAACATTCTGTCCTAGCTTTCTAAGATTTGGCCGTTATCGTAACCTATAGAGTGTTCACATGCGCTATCCATAAGTCTCCAAAGTGACCAACTCACTTGACCCAGTTACAAAACGATCCAGGATTTCATGCAAACATCCTGACTTAGTCTGGAATAGACTCTGTCATAAATGTGGCGTCTAGTGTATTAACAAGGGTTTTTAGGATTTGATTAAGTGGCCTCCTTTTTGACCCCATATGACCCAATTACAAATTTATGTAAGATTTTATCCATACAAACATTTTGACCAATCATGGTGAATATTAGGCTATATATGTGGCCTGAAAGGGATTCACAAGGCTTTCCTTAAAAGTGACAAAGTGACTTGCATTTTGACTCACGCAATTCAGTTGCAACCATATCCAAGATTTCATGCAGGCAAACGTTTTGCAACGTTTGGAGCATAAATGTGTGTTCACAATGCTTTATCTAGGATCTGCCTGAGACACCTTTTGATCCCACGTGAAGAACGTACTAACTCATCCAGGATTATGCAGGCACAAACAAGTATTCTGATAAGGTTAAGTGAAGATTAGGGCACAAGTGTGCCCTCTAGTTTGTTCGCAGTTTTTTCTTTCAGACTAATGGTCTACTGTGTTACACAGTTACGAACTCATCCCAACTGTATACAGATAAACTTCTGACAAATTCTCAATGAAGATTAAGGCACAAATTTAGAGTCTAGGGTGTCCAGAAGTTTTTTTCCCAGGATTTGACGTAGTGACCTACCTTTAAACCCAACGTAATTCAGTTACGAACTCAACCAAGTTTTCATGCATACACCTTTCAGACCAAATTTAAAAAAGATAAGGCTATAAATGCAAATTGATAGTGTGCTAACTTTTTTTTCTCTAAAATTTGACGTAGTGGCACTTTTTGAACCAGCTGAACCAGTTACAAACTCGTCATTTTTTCATTTAGACAAACGTCCTAACCAGGTTTGGCGTACATTAGATCAAGATTCTTGCCTCTTGAGTGTTCACAAGCAAATTGTTGATTACGCATGGAGCACGACGGATGACATACAACAGATGACGGACAACGGACTTAGAGGAATCAACAGACCTAACATTAAGCACATTGTGCTCAGGTTAGATAAAAACAACAACAACAACGGCATTACCAGCAAATACTTATCACAAATTACAATTTAATCAGAACAAACTTGTTAAAATGGAAAAATAATTAATGACCTAAATGACAATTGTTAAGAAAAGAAAATGGTTGATAATCCACTTGAAGCAGGGGTGTCAGATTTGATAGATAGGAAGTATTCGACTCCAGGTTATCATAATGCACTATATACTTTAGTTGTTTATCAATAACGTATTTTAACGACTTTTAATGGATTTGATATCTCCCTGTTACGTATACGAAACTTTAGGAAAGTCATGAGTGACACATATACAATGATTAATTTTTATTTCTTTGTCTTTACATCATGTCGAATTGAATTGTCTCATAATGCTCAAGTTCGTCCGTTGTTGTTTCTGCCTTTTCAGAAGGAATATTTGCTTCATTGCTTCTTTCATTGCTTTTGTTGTTAAACGAAACTAAATCATACCCTTCAAGATCTGCTTCGTTTCTTTCTTTTTGAGTTTGATCAGTGTTTTTTTCTTTCGCGCCATTGGAAGGAACACATCCTTGCTCGTTTACATTTACCGGGTGATTCTCTATCTCTCTTTTACTGCCATTTCCCTTCCCGTCTAAGAGAACTGTCTCATATGGTGTAAGGTTGGCTTTTGCGATATTTGTTTCATTGGACGCAAGATCGCCGTCAATTCCGCTGGTCTTAAGTGCTTGTATGGCACTGCTTGCCGTGGAACTTTCGATTTCGTTTTTGTCAGGGAGAATGGTCACATCAGGTGGAAAATTAGCTGTTGTGATTTTGCTGTTTTCAGAACGTTTAACTGTTTTTGGATCCGTCTTTTTAAAAGAAACGACTTCGAGTGTTTCTTTTTGGCCGCCTGCTTCTGTTAATACCACATGCTTTTTCGTATGACTGCCTGGTACGCGGCTTGATTCGTTTTGGTGAGGGCAGTTTATTTCCACAGGCTCGTAAATTTCGTCAGGTTCATCGTAAATGTGTTCTCTTGTCTTAACAGGCTTCTTTCTAATGCAATATATGATTATCGGCACGGCAATGACAATGAGAACTAATACAGATACAGGGACAACAACCGCTACTACAGAAAACTTTTCACCTACCCTTTTCTGGCCAACAAATACACACACCTTTGTTAAATGTACTTCTGAGCCCCCATTAGCTGGTGAATGACTTGTTGTTTCGGTCGTATCAACTTTTGAACAATTGAAGCTAGATTTGTTTACAATTTTAAATCCATCCGGGCAAGTAGCATTGCATTCAGTGAATTGCGAGCACAGGCAGCATTCCGAGATTGTCGTATCGTTTGTACATGTATCTAAAGCCTGCAATAAAATAATTAGAAAGCTAAAACAAGACTTCTGGCACCATACAGTGTCTAATATCCAAGCGTGTCCATAAAAAGGCTAATACAACCGATAACTGATTTGAAACGGAAGCTGTTGGTTCGAATACCAAATGTGTGTCCATGTTTTCTTATCACTTGTATCATGGTTAAGAAGAAAAAATCTTGTATTATATAAGCCATATTTTCACAAAGTTACTTTTTCATAAATCATGACAAATATAATAGCATATAAGGTACCCAGTCTATGCAAAGTCTGAATCAATGGGCTGATGTAAGTTGGGTGTGTAAGTTTAACCCTGTAACCGTTGTAAGGTTTTAACTTTAAATTATTCTGTAATGAATTAATTGCACAACTCATTGAAAAACAGCAGGCAATCATTTAAAGTTCACAGTTATTTATAACATTAACGGTACACCCCTCTGCTCTAAATCTAAATCCTGCCTCCTTTACATTCCCAACGCGTGAGGTAACGTAATAGTTAGATGTTATAATCTGAACGAGTTCGGACCTAGATAATACAAGTGAGCTCGTATAAACTCGTATACGTCGGCAGAAGGATTTCGCGAATATCAAGTAAATAATGCAAAGTTAGCGGAACTTTTGTTATGATAACGTTTCTCTCCATCATTTCGCCCCTTTCCTCTAGCCATGAACTTGATACAGGTGATAAAAAATAGTTATTTCTTTCATAAATCTAAATGTTTATCTGCATTACACAATATAATCACTTGAAGGTCTATTGTAAACAGGTGACAACAGTAATGTTTAAATTTGAAAAATGCCTGAATACAACTGAAGCCGCTAACAGTACAGGTCTTGCCGGGTTAACTATTCCGGCTTCTAAAGGTCAGTTTTCTTATCACCCTTGACGCTGTCGCAAGCTACACCGCCCACATTTAAAAGTCTTTTATATTAAGAAAGATCAATCAATATATTTTATAAATAATTTTGGTTCCCTTTGAGGTATATCACTTAATTATGTGAAGCGGAAACATATATATCCTTTAAGTCAACCACCTTAAGCAGAAAATGATAAAATTCGTCTTAAAATTGATATGGATAACATAATCTATAATTATATCATTCGAATATTTTAAGTAATATTTATCTTCTAATGTGTCTAGATTATTTGTTCTATTCTTTCGCTAGGTTTACTTTCTAAACGATTTTCAACAGCAACAAATATTTTGTGGAAAAAAAAATATATGACTAAATATTTATAGTTTCTTAATTTCTTAAAAGAAACCCTTTACTCTCAGAGTTTTAGATGTATTTCTCTTGTATTACATAAATAAGTACAAAATATCTAGAAAGTTTCTGTACGGGTATTTTATATTTTATAACAAATGAAAAAATAACATTTTGTTGTAATAATTATCATTGCAATATATAAATATCTATTTTATTTTAAAGTACGTTTATGCATAAGATCTTATCCGACACCCTTTTCATTGTCACACAAATGAGAAATCAATGTTATCTTTAGTGGTGTAGAGGTGTATTTGTGTTGCCTCGTTCTACTGTACATGGTTAGACGTACCAACGGCCAGGGTACGCCAAAGAAAGAAACACATAACAACCCTGGTATGAGGGTTTAAATGAAGGATTTAAATGAAAACATATTTTACATGTAAGAGGAGACTTTTATGATCGTCGAACTGCACAGGTTACATTATTGTTATGGTAAATACGAAGATATTACACGGTCCTCTGAGTATGAATCATATATAAAAATCGGAATAGGCAAAGCACAAAGGAATGTATATGCTAGTCATATGTAAAAATTAATACAGAATTGAGACGAGATATTACATTAAACGGAGTAAAGTCCAAAGATAAAACCTTGTTCACAAAGCATTACAACCATGCACTGTACACACAATTGTATGCATTATACTCTAAATATTTACGCCTTGGAGGAGTCATTCAGCAAAAAGACCGAATTGGATGCTTAAACTTGGTTTGTGGAGCGCTCCAACCTCGCACTCCCTGAATGTTTCCTCACAAACAAACAGTGTAAATAGAAATGTCCCATCAAGGTGAGACAACTTACAAGCACCTACACCGGGAGTTAAAGCTGAAAAAAGAATATTGCATACAAGCAAAATAACTCTAATGAACTATTAACATATCTACATTCTGTACAGGTGATGATTCATACCACGGTTCATTGAAAATATATTCTTGAGCGAAGCGGTCAAATCATAAAGTCGTGTAACGTGTAGTTCTGCATTGCACAACATAATGCCTTCATCAAGCGGGCTTTATCTATAGATATTGCAATTTACGAGTTAACAAATAAATAAACATAAGTAACCGCTTAGTATGCCCAGACAGCCGTTCTCTGGGCAATGTCGCTTGCGACAGCGTCCACAGTTATGAGAAAGTTGAATTTCGGAAGCACGAAGGATTGACCCTGATTATATTGTGTTATTTTATATATATACAATGCAGATTTATAAATGGACAACGCCACGCGAGATTTCGAGATTACATTATCAAAAATACACAAGATAAATGCAAGATAACAAGAGAATAGGCAGAGCGGCTTTAAGCTGAAATCCACATTAACAATTATGATTTAGAATCACTGTTTGGAATAATAAATTATTTATCAATGACAAAATACTAATTACATTGATGAGCGTCGCTTTGATGGCTGAACTGCAACAGCATTTGTTATAAGGTAATTGGTGAGTTTGGACATATACGTCGAAAAACAGAATTAGAAGACGTTTCATCAAATAAACACCCGTATAATTGGGTTTCTGCCAGTCCACAAAATAGGCTCACACATTTGTTTGAAGTTTACTAGAGAGTTTGAATAGCTTACCGGGAATCTGATTAAGACATTTTATTTAAAAAACAACAACATAGATTAGGGTTCTGAAGTCCGCAATATAGACTCAATTTCGCCAGGTGCAAATTTCAGTGAGCATTTCGATATATTGGCGTCGCCAACAATGACATGCACTTATGCAATAATTGGACTACATAAGTGTTTTGAAATAACAAGCCTTTGCCATCTTAACTAACAAAATATCTAAAACGCATATCTAAAAAAACTCAGTGTTTCTATGTATTAAAACATGTATACATATAATTTATAATTGATATCGGCATATTAGGCAAGGGATCCGGGACATGCGTTCTGTCTACGGCGTTTTCTTTCGCTGGTAAAACCTTTAATAAAAAGATCAGAAGTCATAAAAGATCTAATGAGAATATCATAAATGCTTAACAACATATTCATCACATGCATTTGGTTTCGTTTTCAGCTTAGCAGCAATGAAAAAAACACATAATACCTTAAGCTTCGATCTCGATCAAATTAACGTAACATTAGTAAAAACTGAAATAGGAACGGAAAAAGAATGTGTCAAACAGTAAGTAAAGCTCTGTGATATACTTACGAAGCATGAAGAAAAAACAGCAGCCGCCTTTATTAAAATGTAAAATTCATAATGGCGGCCCATGGTTGCATGACACGATTTAACAAGCTAAACCAAAGATACGCTAATATTTTCGTTGTAAGACAGTTTTAAGACCAGGAAGTAAAACTGCATAAGCCAATGAAAAGCGAGTGTGCGTATTTTATGAAAGCCAATCTAAACAGACTACATTCAGGGGCGGATATAGATGGCGCTCACTGCCTAACATTGCCCGACCATACATCAATTGTTTATTATTATTATATTTGTTCAATTTTATTGGCGTGGGTGCTGACGAGCGACGCCCTTTATGGAATGGGTCAGAATTTATTACAGGGCTGTTGTAGTTATTGGGTCATTCTTTACTACTCAGCTGTATTCGGACAAGTCTGTTTCGTAGAAATGGCCGAGTAGATATGCTTTTCAGATTCGTACAACTCCAACTCCAAACCGATTTTGGCTTCGAACCGTGTGAGTTAAAAGGGTTTTATTCTCATTTTGTTGGCAGTGTCGTACCAGAAGTTTTAAGATTAATATTCGCTGATTATTTCTTAAATGAGTTTCGTAAAAGATTAGTTACATCTTTAAATTGAGTGTTTGATACATTTAGACAATACAAATTGTGCAGCATATGTTATGTTCACGTGAAGGCTAAGTTTCAGTTCACTTTATGTCAAAGAACTTACTTGATACCTAATTAGATGTGACAAACAACATGCGCCCTCTTTGAAAGAATTTTGTTATCTCTCCATGAATATTAAATGGATTTTATGAATGTAATATACATAAATATAACTCATATGATAGGGTGTGGTTTAGTGCGTAGATTCATCGACTTTAAGTCTTCTGACTCCATGGTTCCTCACAACACTCTCGTGTGGGATATGACTTTCAGTTCACCTGCGGTGCGTTGGTGGTTCTAACCAGTCATTTGTCTAGGGTCTCTCTCCACCAGTTATGGCTGGATGTTGCTTTAATGACCATAACTGTTACTGCAGCGTATCTATAAACTTTCCAAAAGCAGGCGAGTAAGCTGCCTGTACGCAGAATACTCAGCTGCGTACATATTGCCAAAGAATAAAATAATAAGACATTTAAATCTGCAATAAGAATCTTATGCTAGAAGGTGGATGTGTATATTTATTGCAATCAAGTAGTGACGCTATTTGCATCGTGAAAAATATGTAATGTTGCTGGAGAGAATTAGTAGCTTTTCTGTAGCTCCTTGTTTGGGACAAATTTGGTACTCTTACTTTTCAAATCAGAACTTCTCAGAAAATATTGCAGCCTGCAGGTTCAATCCAGCTTTTAATCCTTTATTCAAATTACTTAATATATAATACTTTCTTTCATGCTCGACAAATTTCTCACCCCATTGATATTGCCCGGGAGCTGTCACCTTTTTCATTCATAGTAACAATGTCAATGTCACTGGAGAATAGTTTCCTTCTGTAACCATTTCTGTGTATGTTCTGCATCAATCAGAATGACAAATGTGAAAAGTAAGTAAAATGTCTCATTTTCTGAAATCACGCTGTGCTTTAGTAACCACTGTCGTCTTAAAATGCACGTGACTAAAGTGGAGATATGCTTATTTTTCTAGATATTTCTGTCAATATAAACATATTCAATTTAATCAACACGTTGTGTTATTCAATTTATTATTAAAATGTAAACATTCAATAGTTTTTGACGTAAAAACAAACTATAATTATCAAAATATCAGATTATTATAATATTCTCCTTTGTCAAGCCAGTTGACGATTTTCCTTTTTGGTAGCAGCATCAGACGGTGCAAGCGTACTGCCCTAGGCCAGGGGAGGGCCCTATCCTCACCCAGCGCCCCGCAACCCGGATAAGCCAGGCTAAAAATAATTTGGATGTATTCACTGATTTAAATCCATGGTGTACATCTGATATACCTAACAAATATTCGTGTTCAAAATGAGAATAGGAAAGGAAACTTGCCACTGGTTGCGCCTTAACTCGACGGAGCTCGGCGGAAAACGTTATATGGCTATTTACAACAGAGTCCGTCTTACGAACTCGGGAAGGGATCTGACACGAGTTCGTGTTTGAGTTGTGCAATCGGCGTCCTTAATAAATTCTCCCTCTCTAAGAAATGTGAATACAGCATAGAGCCAAGCCGCGCTTCGTGAGCCTGGTAAAGGTAGGTTGTTCGTCTCTTTGTTTATTTGTTTATTTGGGTTTTACGGCACACCAACACTTAACAGGTCATACGGCGCCGAATACAAAGTTAAATGTGAATGTAAATAATCAGGTAAAAACCAAATTACGCAAGTAAAATATAGAAAAATATAAAAACTATCAGGTTAACAAAATAAATTATAATTGAAAACAGGTCAACACATAAAACGGTTTAAAAAGTATAAAGGTTGGTAAATAAACAGTTTAAAAATTTATAACTTATTAAGAATACTTATCTCGTTCAAGAAGCAAACAAGTTTAGAATCCGACACTGCTCTAAATAGTTCGTACATGTTATTGACATTAAAATACTTCGACCGTATGCGGTCTGTGTCGATACACTGTAATAAAATATGGTTGACTGTCAGTGGTTCCTGGCAAGGAACACATACAGGTTGAACTTCTCTTTTTTAAAGGCATGAATGAGTTAATCTAGTATGTCCAATGCGACAGCAGGTAAGAGCTACGTCTTCTCGTCGACTTTCTCTGCAAGCAGAGACATTGGCACCGACGTAAGGTTTAATTACTTGTAATTTGTTACAATCAATACTGTCTCAACTTATTTGCCACTTGGTTAAAATATGTCGGTTAATAAGTGGTTTAATATCAGTGTTGGGGGGGGCGGGGGGCGGGGGGGGGGGGGGGGGGGGGGGTAACGGCACACCAACACTTAACAGGTCATACGGCGCCTTGGTTAATAAGTGGTTTAAAATCAGTGTGTGGGATGCAAAGATCTGTCTCAGTGAGGGCTGAGGCTGATTTTGCACCCCTGTCAGCATCTTCGTTTCCTCGGATGCCTACATGACTAGGAAACCAACAGAAGGAGATTTCATTAGTGTCATATAAACTTTGAAGTTTGACAAGAACAGTGCGAACATGTGGATTTGAATAATTCAGTGAATTTATGCACAGATAATGAGTCTGAAAATATAACATATTTTTCACCGGAATGTTCTGAAATGAAATCAAAGCTTAGATTTATAGCCTGGATTTCGGCGGTGAAGATAGACGAGTTGTTAGGGAGTCTTTGTTTAATGCAGTGGCTATTACTTAGGAAACTAAGTTTCTTGGAGTCATTTTTGACAGGAACAATACTACATTTTATTTTGTTGATTTGGGTTGTTTTCTAAAATTCTATGATTTCTTTCGTATTTTTTACATTTCATTTTTGACACTTTTGGCATATGACGTCATGGATTTTTATGACGTCATTATATTGTTCTTATAATATATCAGGGCTTGTACTGCTTTATTTTATTTCAAACTACTCTCTCATTTGGAATTTTCAGGTTGCCGAGGCTTTTATCTACTGTACATGCTGTACATATGCTGTTAGTTAATTTTAAAACTAGTAATTATGTATGTACATAAGTTCATTATATCTGTTTAACTCCCGGTACAGGTGCTTACTGTTAGTTGTTTCACTTTGACGGGATATTTTTAATTACACTGTTTGTTTGATAGAAAAACCTTCAGGAAGTGCAAGGTTGGAGCGCTCTACAAACCAGGTTTAAGCACCCCAGTTGACCCTTTTGCCGACTGACCGTTCCAAGGCGGTAACTGATGTTTTTTTCTTTTTGTGTGTTATGTCTCGTCTCTGTGTTTTTGTCACATTTACATTTACCTTGTTTGCCGTTCCCTACAGTTAGATAAAATTTAAATATCTGTGGAAATTTTGATAGGACCTTTTCATATTTACCTATTCAACGTGTATATGACGCCAAAGAAATATCCTTCTGTTGGCTTCCTAGTCATGTAGGCATCCGAGGAAACGGGGATGCAAACAAGAGTGCAAAATCTACCTCAGCCCTCACAGATCTTTGCATCCCACACACTGAGTTTAGATCACTTATTAATCAATATATTTTAACCAAATGGCAAACAAGCTGGGACAATACTATTGATAACACATTACGCGCAATTAAACCTAACGTCGTTGCCAATGTCTCTTTTTGCAAAGAAAATAGGCGGGAGGACGTGGCTCTTACCTGCTGTCGCATGGGACATACTAGACTAACTCACTTTAAGTTCAGTCTGTATGTGTTCCTTGCCAGGGACCACTGACCGTTAATCATATTTTGTTACAATGTATCGACACAGACCATGTTCGGTCGAAGTATTTTAATGTCAATAACATGTACGAACTGTTTATAACAGAGTCGGATTCTAAACTTGTTTGCTTCTTGAACGAGATTAGTATTCTTAATAAGTTATATTTTTATACTGTTTATTTACCAACCTTTATACATTCTTAAACCGTTTAAAATATAAACCCATCTTCGATTGTAGTTTATATTATTTTAACCTGATATATTTTTGTATTTTTCTATAGTTTACTAACAAAGTTTATTTTTTACCTGATTATTCTGTATTCACATTAAACTTCGTTGTATTCGGCGCCGGATGACCTGTTAAGTGTCGGTGTGTCGTAAAACCCAAATAAATAAATAAAACGGCCTTGTCAACAACGTTGACTTTGTTTTTTTAAATTTATTTTAATTTTATTTGTTAGTCCAAAATGTGATTAAGAGATAATTTATTGCCCTTATTAACCTACGTAGGTGTCTGAAAAATCCTTTCTAAAGACATGATTCATTACTATACTTGTCCGTTACATGCAAAGAAGTATCTAGTCAACATTTTAATAACAAATGAATGTTCTTTCAATAACCCGTTATGACTATTTTGTTGCATCCTCTCTGTCATAGGCAATAAACATTCCCAGACAGTAGAGGGGACAATAATTTATTACCAGTCCTCATACATACCCCAACTGATTATCCCTAAAGCCTTGTTTGTTCTATAAAGTTTTTTACGGGTTCACGCGACACATGACACTAGGTACATGTATTCATACTAGACGAATTTAATTCCGTTTGTCCTTATGTCTATGACTGAATAAGATGTTTGTATCATAATTATGTATAAATCTACTCAGTATTTTGGAATTTGTTTGGAAAAGTTTGACACAAAAGATAAACATAGATGACCTTGATTGATGGTTTATTTTTCAGGCACTCGGTTGACATTACTTGTCTTTTTTCTGCATAAAAAGTATTTAAGCTAAAAGTCATGCATTATAGCTGAGCTTTATACGTAAAATCTGAAAAAAGTTACCGCCTAAAAACAAATGTATTTTCAGTCTGAATGTCTGCACAGACTAACTAAAATTGTGAGTCTTTAGTGTTTAATCAGTTTGAATGTTTTGTAAAATTTAAAAAGACTAAATAAACTATACGTCAAGCTTGATGCATATTGGGGAGGAAACTCGGTTTATTGACTTTCAGGTCTGAGGTATGTCTTGCATGGAAAAGGAGGAAACTCGGTTTATTGACTTTCAGGTCAAAGGTCTGTCTTGCATGGAAGTGACAGCACAGCACTGGTTGTCAAGATTCGTTTCTTTCAAATCCAGGGTTAGTCAGAACAGTTAGTTTGAACACAAACATTTCTTTAAAATTCAATACATCGTACTGTGCTTGGTCGGCACGAAAGGCTTTAATCTGATCACAACGGCTGATCTTATTTGCCCAAATCATGTTCATATTCATGTACTTGGGAATTGGTCAAAACCGATACTAGACTGACTATTAGGTCCTATGCGACTTAATTGCGAATGACATTCGAAAACTGCACAATACACAATTTGGCATCCTTACGCGGCTCATTAGTGCAGTGATAGACTGACAGTTATCTGTAGCAGGTCACGTGTGCCGAAGAGCCAAAATTTATCACAAGGAGAAAATGGATGTACGGGTTTATGCGGACCTCGCAAAGCATTGGGTTACCGAAGTAAACGATAGCACACTTTAATTTTAAATACTTTAATAACAAGAAAGGGGTCTTTCAACAAATCTGACATTTTCATTTTATTTGACCTATAAGGAAAATTCAAGACCTCCAAGGACTTGATCTATTAAGAAAATCCTAGGACGGCTGGAGAAGTGGACACATAGAGGCTTTGGATGTTTGAATGACTGAATGCAAACCCTGTGGTTGGACATAGCGCGGTACAGTCCTAAAGAGGTGATTCATACAACCCTCTCACAGAAACCCTAAATAACAAATGGTGTGCATCAACGTGAAAAAAATCGACGACATGTGCCTCAGTCGGGCTCTGTGAGCTGTCAAATACCCCTAGCCGCCACACAATCCATAGAGGACGGCATGGTACCCAAGTGATGATGACCTCAACATCGCGTGTATTGATTTTTCAATCATCGTATCCCAAACATGAAAGTTCGGGAAGGTAGACGGCATAGCGATCAAAGTTTGGCTGGGACAAGGGGATTATTGTCCAGCCGGCGGACACGTCACGTATCAACCTACTGTTGATCGAAAAGGCCGGCAGGACACACTAAATTCGTGTAAAGACCCTGGGACGGCTTCTTTACGATAAAGGCAAGCACAGAAAGAAGAAACATTTCTGCGAGCGCTGTCTGCATGGCTACAAAAGGGAAGTTCTGCTGGTGGCCCACAATCCGGTTGTAAGCCCATTACGGAACCCCCACCTGCCACGTGTCAAAAAGACCTCTAGACCACAATTCCAGTGGTCTTCCACAACTTGCGGGGCTATGACATCCAAGTTGTTAATGCAGGCAATACCGAAGGTAGACGGCCGCATTACCTGCATCCCCAACAACACGGTAAAATAACCTCATTCAGTCTCAACCAACTGAGCTTTATTAACAGCATATAGTTTCTTATGACCTTTTAATGACCTCGCTTAACATTGGCCAATCTTTCAGAGGCATGTCAGACAACGACGCGGTACGAACCAGTTCTGCAAAACGAGCCCTGCTTATGCGGAAGGTAGTGTTGGGGCCAGACAACAATGGTGGCCGCCAATGGAAGACTTCTGCAGCACGTTGGCATGCTCGGGGATCAGCGCAGAAGACATCGGTCACGCCGAGGATGTGTTGCTCGACGCTGTTTGATTACCATGACCTGTTTAAACGCACCGACGTTCGGCTGCTGGCCGATGTCTTCGAGGCATTCCGTTGCGTATGCCTGTGGCAGTATGGTCTTGATCCGACACGCTACTACCAGTCTACATCCCAGCGCAGCCCTCAAGCCATATCCTGTACCTGGACGCCAACCGCCCATAGGGATGAGTGATATGTCAGTCGCTGAGGACATGGTTCTAGAGGTGGTCCTCGAGTATCTGGATGAGTTGTACGATGGACATAATGCGCCCGTTGTCGCCAGAGCGCTTATTAGTGCAGAGTATATAGATGTCAAGGTATTAACAGGACCTTCTAGGTGTTGGGGTGATGCCAGTCGAGGTCAATAAGCTGGTGCCAAACCTCTGTGCCAAAGACGGATATGTGCTACACAAGAACTTACAAGTCTACCTGTCACCCGGGATAAAGATTAAGAATATGAAAAAAACTCCGAATCCGACAGAGACCCTGGATGCAACCATACATACGCATGAACACCGAAAAGCCTCAAGCAACTTTGAAAATATATGTTCAAGCTTGTGAACAACAGCACGAGGTTTTTAAGGGGGCTCTCTTCGAGAAAAGGACACTGAGTGTCTAAAGGCACAAGCAGAAATTCTTCGCTTACAAAGCCCCTCTGTGGGCCATCAAGCAAAGAGTACCACACAGGCTCCCTGGGGTTTCTCGTTGATCGGATGATCCTTTAAAGATCTGAAAACCAGACGGGATCAGTCATACGGCAGCGCTCGCTTTCCAGGTCACCTTGTTGGTGTTAATATCGAACACTGGCGCCCGAAGAGACTTTAAGGAACTTTAAGCACTTTCAAACCAACGAGCCGGTTGGCATCACTAGGCTTCTTACCTGTCAGTCTGGTCACTTTGCAAGTAAAAGCAGTCACAACTGCAAGCCAACCCACTCCGACGAACGCACACCTTCAAGCTGCATTTCTTGGGCATACTAGCGGCTGGATAACCGCTTAGCTATTTTTTTTATATTGAACCTCTCTACAATGGCATGATCGATGTGATGCCAAACTGCCTTACCATGTTCTTGTTTTTCGCATGTGGTTGAGCGACCGTATCTATAAATTCATGTCCTGTATAGAAGTTTAAAGTATCTTCCCGGCTCTCGTTTATCAATCCACTTTAGGGCTCTTAGGCTAGTTTTGTTATCAAGGGTTAAGCTGCATGGAACAAACCACAGTTAGGGCGTATGTAAGCTGTTTACGAATGACTACGTGTGGTGAACGCATGAGATCTGCTAGGTGTACTTCATTCACAGCTGGAATATTGATTATCGATCTCGGGGGTGAGAGATATGTCTGCCATTTGCCGCTTCAGAAACTCTTTTGCCTCAGATCCTGAAAACTTAGCACCCTCTGCCAATTTGCTTATAGACCCAAACCACTCCAAAAGCTCTTAGAACTGTAATACGGCGGGCATACATTTAACTAATTTGTATTACATAATTACAAAATAGCAAATATGTAAGAAATATGTAAGAAAAAAATCAAAATAGCACAAAACTCACATGGTTCAGTAGGCTATCAGTAGTGAGACTTGCTTAATCTCATATAATCTCTTTCTCCCTCTCTCTCTCTCTCTCTCTCTCTCTCTCTCTCTCTCTCTCTCTCTCTCTCTCTCTCTCTCTCTCTCTCTCTGTCCCTGTCTCTCTATTGAAGCTACAATCAAGGCATATCTTATATACTTGCGACGATAATGAGGATTTAAAGCGACTTGGCCGCTGATTTGCATAGGAACATGATACATGAATCTTTTTTAAATTTGACGCAGAGACAACAAAAATGAAAGTTTGTATGAATGCTAAAATGGACAATTTAAATAAAATGTAACAATGAATGTTTGACTTTGTGATTATTTAATCAGAAACTTTGGCGTTTTCACTTTCTTGTTAAGACATCAGGAAACTGTTTCTTTTAAAATGTATTATTCCCCTTTACGAAAAATATTTTGCTATTGAGTATTGTTTATCGGTAGAACATAATTTACATGTATAATAGAAAACAGAAACACAATTACGCAATTGGTCATAACTTTCTATATATTGTCATACTAAAACACAACCGTGTACACTTTAAATATTTTACATGTTAATAATTCATTTACAAAATTGTAGAAGATTTTTATAAATAGAAAGATTTGTTATCGTAACGCTCACTATTCAAGCGAAGGTGTGGTCTGGACCCCCCACCCCCACTCCTGGTATTTTCAAAAATACCTATATATTTTATATCAATATATGTGTCCATTGCTACAGATAAGAACGGTAAGCACGCATTTACATCTAAAATTTATAATCAACACACTGAAATTAGACTATTTGTCCAAAAACATACTTTCTTCGAATATCTGTCAAGCAATTTTGCTTTGCGAATGCCTTTAGCCTAGACAAGCTTGTTTTTAAGTGGCTGCGACACCTACCATTCCAACGCATCATTAACAGTCCTGTAAAGAAGTTTAAAAATTATGTGAAGAAGATGTGCGTACCATTTCCAGGTCATTTGATATTTGGACAGAAAAAAATACTGGTATAATACAAGCCCTTGTAAACTTTACGCTCATTGTATTGTGATGCCTTGACGAGATTACATCCACCTTTGATTTTAGAGTAGTGCTTACTGATTACATTGACAGCAATGCACAAGATAATAATGATAGGATATGAAGATAATAGGAAGGCAAATGGCTGAACTCTGCATTGACAATTATGATGCAGAAACACTATTTGGAAATGTATTAACTAGTAATTCAAGACAGTATACTAAATATATTGTGATGTCAGTGATGTATAATGAAAATAAAATTTCAATGACTGTTACTCTTCTATAACGAATAACTTATTATACAATGTCCACATGCAATATTATTTTGAACCTCATTGGCTTTGTTGACATTGAATATCTCTTTGAAGGACTTACAAAGAAGGTTCACTAAATACACAAAGATGTTACCCCGCTGGGTACCTTACAGTATATACAGTCTATATAACTTATTTATAATTCGCAGCATTCCACCCTACCAAAAGGCGTCGCTTAGACATTTATTGTGTCAGTATTTGTAAGACAGTATAAAGTGAGTTTAGACAGCTACGCCAGAAACAGAATTAAGAGATGTTTATCGAATTAAAACTCGTAGAATTGAGGTTCTGAAAACATTCCACAAAATAGATTGACTTTCCTTATGTGCATATTCCGGGGAACTGTCCATAATATCGGCGTAATAATAAATATGTTAGGCATAAAAAGGCAATTATTAAAAATCATAATTAACTACGTTAAACAACACACCTATTGCCTTCTTCAGTTAATGAAGTACAACAAATATGTACAAGAAACTCAAGTTTCTATGTACAAATACAGGGAAACCTCGGCACAGCAACATTTCGCGGAGGCACAGAAAACTGTTGCTGCTGAGAGGTGTTGCTGTGCAGAAGTCATCATTGATGCAAAAATACCTTATATAAAACATTATTTTAATTCAACATTACCTTATAGGTATTTTTACATTTCACTTTTGGAATATGATGTCACGGCATTATATGCCATATTTAAATTGATCTTGTTATATATATCAGCGCTTGGGCTGTTTTATCTGTTCTTATAATATATCAGCGCTTGGACTGTTTTATTTGTTCCTATAATACTTTATAAAATATCAGCGCTTGGGCTGTTTTATTTCACTGATTGATCAGTTTGGGGTTTTGTTTTTACGTTGCCGATGCTTTTATCTACTGAACATATGTTTATGGTTTATTTTGTTGCTAGTTGTTATGTATGTATATAAGTTCATTGTATCTGTTTTAACTCCCGATGCAGATGCCTACTGTTAGTTGTTTCACTTTGACGGGATGTTGTTTTTTACACTGTTTGCTAGAAAAACCTTCAGGAAGTGCGAGGTTGGAGCGCTCCACAAACCAGGTTTAAGCACCCCAGTTGGCCCTTTTGCCGATTGACCGTTTCAAGGCGGTAACTGATGGTTTTTCTTTATGTGTGTTATGTCTCGTCTCTGCGATTTTGTCACATTTGCATTTACCTTGTTTGCCTTTGTCTACTAAAAGATAAAATTTAAATATCTGTGAAAATTTTGATAGGACCTTTTCTTATTTACCTATTTAGTGATATCAAACTATGGTATCGCATATTCAAAATGTAGTTAATTTTTGCAGAAATATAAGAAGTAGAAGAGCATACAAATTTACACAGTGTAATTTAAAACACAGTTAAAATCCTTATTATTAATATCTGATAAACCTTAAATAATACAGAAGTTTATTATATAAACTAAGTAATTGAAACTGAGAACAAACATTTGAAAGTAGATAAATGCAATAATATTTAGTCACCATAAATTGGAATTGTAAACTGCAGATAAACAGCAATAATTGTCTGTTTTACTTCTTGCAATGTCACTAATACCTGTTTTGGGGATTTAATAAACAAATTACTATTGCCAATTAATTGATAATATTCTTTCTATAAGCACTATTTTAAAACCAGGTTATCTTTTTTTTTTCACCTAACTGGTTACCTGTAAAACAGACACAGGATTAGCATCTATACTAAATTAGACAACCAAGATGCCTTATCTATTAACTAGGGATGTAAATCGAATCCTAAAAGGATATTTGAATATTCGTTACGTGTATTCGAATCATATTCGAATATTCGGAACGAATTTATATCATAGTGGCACACAACGCGGTAATTTTCCATTACGTTCAATGTGTTTATTCATTGTAAAATGTTTATTTCTGGCCATATTTTATATTGCTAGTCCTACTTATTGCAGAGGCGGTGGTAGATTTATGATTTAAGCATAGCATTTAATTTTAAAACGACGATTTTTTCTTTTTGAAATACAAACGGCAATATTATCAATCCGCCATTATCCTGTTTATAATGAAGGACCAGACGGGGTGTTTCTTTACACAGTCAGCGGTAATTTGCAAGAGAATACTGTCAATGAAGAATGCCAGTAAATGCGTAAACAATGACATTGTTACTTAATCATTATTATTAAAAAAAACTCTACAGTAACCAATCAATGTTAATATGACCTGCATAGTCCCGTATAATATATACATTATTAATAAGTCACCATAAACATGTGTGTCTTTTTGTGACGTGTTGTACTTCGTGCAATAACCTTTACAAGTTAAAGACATTTTGCGTACTTAATTACTTATTTATATTAACATATGACATATTAAAAGAGCTACTTAAGCTCCTTTTAATGTTAACATGTCGATTTAATAACACCATATCATAATTTATTAGAAGAAACTGTACAACACATACAAAATAGCTCACAATTTTAATATTTTACTCTGCTAACCGCAAACAATGTATTACAACAAACAGTAAATTATGTTTTTTGAACTAATCTTATAAAATACATTAATGATTAAAGGAGGCATTTTCAAAAGGACAAAATGCGCGTGATACTGGATCGACTGTAAGACAATTAGGCACAACCACGAAGGTTTTTCAAGTGTACACCCAATTAACGGTCTTGATTGGTTGGTGGTCGGATTGATGTTTAATTGTGATTGGCTGATATCGCTAAGGGCGTTAATCCGAGGCCATAACATGTCAATTCGGGACATTTAGTTACCAATACACAAGTGGCAATTAAGAACCTGCTCGCCATATGCCTATGGGTGAAAAGGTTAATAAGAAAAGGGCCTATCAAAATTTCCACAGATATTTAAATTTTATCTACCAGTAGACAAAGGCAAACAATGTAAATGTGACAAAAACACAGAGACAAGACACACAAAAAGAAAAACTATCGTTTACCGCCTTGGAACGGTCAGTCGGCAAAAGGGCACAAAATCATTTGATGACGACAATTACTGTGATTGGATAGTGTCAAAATTACCTGACTGTTGATCAACTGGTGAAGTACCAACCAATACATATATATAAAATGATTAAAATTGTAAGCTCGTGAGTTTTTAGTGTGTTTAGTAAACCCATGACGAACAATTAAAAAGTCTGTAATTTACATTTTTGTTATTCGGAGAGAACGAAGCAAAAACAGAGAACAGAAAATCGCGGTGACAAAAAATAACAGATGTCGCGGTATTGTATAGGAATAAAATAACAAGTATGAAGTAGAGTGAAAAAATCAGCAAGTGATTGCAATTAAAGTTTGACAGTGTGCTTTCCAAAAATAAAAGAAGTTCTGGTAGACTGTTATCAATAAGTAAAGCCTTATATAATGTATTTGTTACACATTATCCCGATCGAAGCTGGGTAGAGTCAGCGTTACGTAATTGCTGTAGCTAATTGCCGCAGCATTTAACTGACATGTGTGTTTATTGTACTTTGACAACTGTTTCCACAGCTGTATGGTGATGTGACTGGGTCTAAGTGGGAGAGGGGGCAGAGAATGGGCTGTGCGCGCTAAGGTGATATTATGCTGTTAACCAGATGGCAATTCGTTATCAGGAGACATGACCCACCCCCTCTATCTTAGAGCGAGCGCAATCACATATCGCCAGCGTCCTAAGTCGTTGGGAGACAATGCAATCAACTAAAAAAATGTCTTTTCAATTTTCCTTCAACCTTAACAGAAGTGAAATAAAAATGATACAATATTCGAACCCCCAATTCTCTATTCGAATAGCGACTTGCTGTTCGAATATTCGTTAACATCCCTACTATTAACAAAAGTGTGAAACTTTTCAAGTAGCTCCCAGGTGGTGCTCAGCAGAGGTTATCACAGCCTTTCAGGAGAGATTTGAATGACCGTTTACCTTAATTCAGAGGAGGTGCTGCTCAGAGGTTAAAATGCACTCAAAACTTATTTAGGAAATAACAGTGTTGCTGCTTAGAGGTTGATGTTGCTCAGAGGTGCCTTTTGGAGAGATTTTACTGTATATAGGGCATTTCAGGCATGGGACAGAACCCGCCTCCGGGTCAGGCACTTTACCTACTGCCCTACAGGTTGCTGCCAAAGATCAGACGGCGTGAAAGATCTGATGACAATACCAGCAAGGATTTGCTAAAGATTAATCATAAACACATCTATTTGGTTGCAAAGTTGCAATAATTAATGAAACAAAATACCTAGAGCATTGATTCCGAGCAAATAAACGTAATATTTGTATTTCAGCAGTAAAATTACCACATTGTGTATATATCTGTTACGGTGTTTGGTTTCTTTTCTTTCTTACACAAATATCACTTGAACAAAAACAGAACGAAAATAAACGTAAGAACTGTGATACTGTAATACTTGAATCCATACATACAAAGTAAGTGAGCATATATACGAAACAATATCGGCACGAATTAAAAATATAAGACTGAAAATGACCAACCAGTAGGTAAATAGGAAAAGGTCCTATAAAATTTCCACAGATATTTTAATTTAATCTGCCTCTAGACAAAGGCAATCAGGGTAAATGTGACAAAAACACAGAGACGAGACATAAAACACACAAAAAAAAACCCATCAGATACCGCCTTGGAACGGTCAGTCGGTAAAAGCACCGACTGGGGTGCTTAAACCAACACACGCATAGACCAAAAGTTCGGGCATTTTTTAGTATTAAACGGAAATATTATTGTGCATTAAGAATATTGTATGGATAGTTGACTTGGATGATGATTCATTTATTAAAACGGGACCTTTGTATACACTAAATGAGTTGTACTGTGTGAAAAATGTAAATGTTGGTCCGAGGTATAAGATTGTTAGTCATAAACATGTGAAATTCAAGGCTCATATATGCAACTGTATTGCGAAAACATTTTCTTTTGTTGAATGATCTGTTTACAACATTTTATTTTTACATTATTTTCCAGTGACTTTGAAGCTCTCCATCAACTTTTTCTTGTTCAATATGTAACTGGTGGCACGGTGTACATAGCACGACGACTACATATGGAATGCTCACTGAAATTTGCAAATGAGGAAAGTTTTTTTGACGGACTTTCTAACCCTGATAAAGTACGGGTCCTAATTTAGTAAACGGCTTTCTATTTTATTTGTTTTTATATTATTTATGTGTGTCTGTAACTTCTATGCAAACATGGTAGAAAACCAGAGATTTTGATTTATATCTTTTTGTTATTAAATGTCTAAACCTTTAACGTAAATGTACATAGAGACCATGTACGTCTTACTTACGAAAGTAGAAAGTAATGCTCTTCGGTACGTCCTTCGATGTTGGGACTGCATGTTAGCAAATTTAGATTATCTATTAGCAACGAAACAATCCATAGCCAGAAAAAGCGAAAAAGATTGTTTTGAACAATTCATTGAGTATGGACTGTAAAATCCGTCTTTAAGTCATTTAATAAATGCAACGTTTAAGCAACATTTAAAGATATACATATACACATAAACGATTTCTAAAAAGTCCGTGCAAATCTGAAAAATATCATTACCAGTGTTGCCAGCGTGCAAGAATACATGTATAGCATCTCTGAAGTGTTTATGGTCAAGAGAATATGTTTTCACGACTCAGGATCGGAGGGTTTCAAGTCAGTTCAAACCCTAGCTCTGTCACGACAGGTTTTCAAAATGATCTTTTTTAGGATTCGGATTATTAATTCATTTATTCATAAGAGAAACGTTCAACACATCAAGAAAGCATTTAAAGTATGCTTGCAGTGTTCTTGGCCAAGAGGTTAAGGTTATGGAATCGGGATCGGATGGTTTCGAATTCAAACCCTAGATCTAAAGATCTAACCACTAAAGAAACGTTTGAAACACACCAAGGAAGCATTTATAACATGGTTGAAGTGTTATTAGTCAAGAGGTTAAGGTTATGGACACATGGTCGGAGGGTTTGGGGTTTAAATGATAAATCCGGCATGAGATTTTGTCCCTTACCCAAGACTTTTAGTACAAGAACATTTTGCATAATATGTTCCAGAAAATACTATCTGAACAAGAATTATTTGTGTTATGTAAGTCTGCTGCATATGAGCAATAACTGCATGTACACTTTAGTCTTTTTGTTAATTATAATAATTTGGCAACATTTTTTCTACAATATATATACCATCTTGGAATTAAATATTAAATGATGTCGGGTTTTGCTTTTTTTTTTTTGTAAACCATTCTATGGTCTCAGGAATATACGTTATACATACTTTTTCTCGAGATACATAGTAGGCCTATACTAAAAAACCTTTAAAAAGATATATTGCTGCAACCTGTTTATCCGTTCCTGTTTTTGCGTCGCCTTTGATGCTACACATCAACGAATCGTTGAACGATTTCTTGTATTTTCATTTTCGCTCGACATTTTTCTTGTGTACGTCATATGTATCTACTTACCTCATTATTGATGCCCGAGAACTTTCACATTCTTGCCTTCATGGTAACAATGTCACACGTGTATATTCTAGGGGAATAGTTTTTCCTGCTGTAACCATTTCTGTGTATGTTCTGTTTCAATGAGAATGACAGATGTGAAGAGTGAGTAAAACGTCTCATTTTCTGAAATCACGCTGTGCTATATTAACCACTGTCGTCTTGAAATGCACGTGACTAAAGTGTAGATATGCTTATGTTTACCGATATTCGTGTCTGTATAAAAATGTCCCATTAATGTGATGACATCTACACCTTTTGGTATTTAATTTATTTTTAAAATGTAAACATTCAATAGCTTTTGCCGTTTGAGCAAATATAATGGTATACTACTTTTCATAAAACTGTATCAAATATTAATATACTTGTAATCTTGTTCGTCAAGCATATAAATAACTTTCCTCTTTAGTTATAGAGGTTTTATTGATCTGAAAGGCACGTGACCTCTGAAGTGGAGGTTGCTAAAGTCTCTGAGAAATACCAGATCGAAGCATGTTTATATCAAATCATTTTACACAACATCTGGACCGCAGTCTTAGTAACGCAGCAGGTTTACATATATTTTGATACATATTAAGCAAAGATCATCTACAAAAGCCCACTTAATGCCATACTACCATCCAATAAAAGCAAAGTTTAATGTGAACATTAAAAGTAAGGCACAGACAGTCTATACACTTTAGACGCTAAACTAGATGTACAACGTACAAGGATCGATATGATAAATTCTTTGCCATGCGCCATTTTCTGATTGAATTTAAAACTGCTCGAC
Source organism: Sinonovacula constricta (assembly GCA_007844125.1). Lineage (NCBI taxonomy): Eukaryota > Metazoa > Mollusca > Bivalvia > Cardiida > Solecurtidae > Sinonovacula > Sinonovacula constricta. The sequence goes on from CM017556.1 coordinate 10,745,967, forward strand.
CAATGATATGGCAGAGATGGCCCGTCAATTTTAAGTTGAAAACAAACACATTCATCATTAAATAAAAGAGTAAGATACTAATTCTGTGCATAGAGGCGTCGATAAAAAAAAATATATATATATATATATATATATATATATATATATATATATATATATATATATATATATATATATATATATATATATACATTTTTGTTATTTGTACAAGTTTGAGTCGACTCTGATTAAAATATTGTAGAATGCCGCATTGCACCCAGATATTGTTGAAGGCACAATATCAAGACCAGTATTAAATTACTTATTGTTAACACGTTTTGCATCAACAGTGCCATTATAATTTAGTCGTTCAACATCAGCATATTTTTAAAATCAACGGAGCAAAGGTTTCATTTATGGGATATAAATGCACCAAATTCTAGCTAGTGGAAGTATATTCGATATTACATTAAATTGAGAATGTGCAAATTATTAAAAAAATATTTATAGTTTTATATTTCAAATATGGTTTTATTTCTTGAATTAATGGCATGGACATAGTTATGACATAGTTATGACTAAAGTTTGAAAGTTTATTGACAGTCGACTAGAAGGAAGCACGACCCCTGCGGCAAACATAACAATGTAAACTGTACAAATCATGACGGAGGTGGAAATAATAATACATAAACTATATACGCGCTGCATATTGCAACGGTACATCTTAGATTTTAACAAATCTACAACAAAAACAAGGCCAATATACTGGCACATTGTCATAAGAAGTAAAATAACACCGTAAAAACTATACCTGCTTATGCAGTTGCTTTTATAATACTTACATATGAACCCTTAATTTTGATCCTAGAAAATTTTCGAGTAATGTTATTTACGTTAAAGTAGATATTTATCATCGTGTGAAAAATACAGGGTGCGGGGAAAATAGTGTAAACATGAAGTACTGATATTTATGCAAATTTAAGCCTAAAAGAAAAGATAAGCTGGTGCAAACGATAATAAAAACTTTCTTAATGATTAAGGAAAATCACATCTAATGCAGTTATGGCAGTATATTAGGTGACTAGCGTGTCCAGATTTTAAGAAAATTCTTTCGAGTTCACCGAGAGAATAGAAAGATGTAGATGAATGCCCTATCCCTATAAGAGTGGCGCTAAAATGCATAAAATGGGGGCGCCTGCGATCAAAGTCGCTTTGCTGCTCTTACTTATTGGCACTGCTGCATCAGCTAATCAAGTCACTTCAAAATTATTGATTTTCTTGTACTCACCCGGTTATCATAAATAAAATATTACATCTGCAAAGTTGATACAATTCAGTTTATGCATTATTGCACACGCGCGCGTACCCGCTTACACGCAAGCACTCACAGACACACGCACGCACGCGCGCACTCACGCAAGCACGCGCGCGCGCGCGCGAAAACAATCCTGGATCCGCCCCTTTATTTGAATGCTGATATTTGTGTGTGTCTTCCTGCTGTGGTAAGGTAAGTTAAATGTATTTATATAAAAGTATATAGATCCCGGAACGATTCACTTTTACAAAGGACATCCCGTGCACAAGTCCATCTCTGAGCACGTGAAAAGGTCTATCTTACTTTCGGAAAGACCTATCTACGTGCGCAGAAAGACCTACTTATGTCAGTCTCTGTCTAAGCGAGCTGTCACAAGATATATAGACCTCAATCCAACAAAGAAGTAGGTGTGTGGTAACAGATGAATGAAAACATTTAACAAGGCAAACAGAAGATGCAAGCAATGGAATTCTGTGCACCACCTGAACAGAAGTGTGGCCAGGAACAACATAAAATGTAATACCGGTGCCTTTCAAAGCGGAGTAAACCTTGTCACCAAAAAAGGAAAATCATCATTCGTCTAAAAAAACAAGATTTGGACGAGATTATATTATTTTGATATAGTTTTTGAAAGTATATCTTTATAGTTTTATTCTAACGATAACGTATTAGGAATGTTTACTTTTTTAAATTAACTTTTTTTTTGTTTTCTAATAAGGCACCATCCCATGAACGTTTGCAAATATGTAAAGAGAGTAATTGTTTTCGTTTAACTCTTGAAAAGGCCAATTTGCTGAAAGTTAAACAATGTTTTGATTATACAAGCTATTTAGCGGAAAACCACATATCGACTTAAAATAAATAAGACAATGATGAATACTCATATTAAATATTTCATGACTTACGTTGTATTGCCAACGAATATTAAACTTATAATTATGGATAGGCTACTTCACTCAGTCGTCTTAACTTATACAAGGCCGTACTAGTGAAACATAATCTTTTTAAAATACCTAAAGGTAGTGCTTTATTGTCGTGACATGTATTGGCAATGGAAACATTGTCGGGTGTCACCTTTATATGGAGCCTGAGTACTGATAAGCTTTTGATTTGGACACAACCAGTTTTTTTACACAACTAAACATATACTAAACCTTGTTAGCATTCTATGAACAAGTAGGCAGATCCTCTCAAATTAAATAGGTTCCAACGTGTTTCCTTGTAATAAAATCTCGTTTCATGGATGAAACTTGACCACACTTTTCATATATCCGGGAAATAAATACTTCCTTTTTTCTTCTTCGAGTTCTGTTTTTGGTTTATCAAAAACAGAGAGTGAAATATTTCCATATTTTGCTCCTGTGTAATTAAAGATAATATAGTGTGTGTCATAGTTCCTATCTTGTCTAGTCTCAGTTAGCTGATTTATTTGTTGAATTAATTCAATTTTGATTTTATGATAAATTTATTTCATTAACGCTGTCAACAATTGTTAAAGTTATTTTATGCATGTATAACACATGGCACACGTGCTTATTGCCTGCTGGCCCTCGTTTCCCCAGCTACATGCGACACGTGACCGTATCGAGGCGGGAAAGGTGTTGGAGGAAAAGTGGTTTTGATATATAGTTCCCACATCAGTGAAGATCCATTATCTTGGCATCCATCTTTGCTGGCAACTTCAAGGGATTTTCAGATGAATTGTACAGAAGCGTAAATTTTAGTTTCTTGTAATTTCTCCATTTGTGGTCCAAAAATTAACAGCTACACACCATTGGAAAGCTCTTAAAATATATATTTTTAGAATACAATATTTTTAAAATTTATAAATGCACAAAGAATTAATTCACAGAAATACAATTATTGGATCATCCTTAAACAAAATGAACAGAGCATCTCTTTTCTCTTTTTTTGGATTTCAGCGGAAGTATAACCGGGGACGTATCCGCCTTCCGAACCCCCAACCCCACCCCCCGTTTTGGTGGGTGTACCCGAATGGCAGAAAGATAACACCATGCTGTGACATCACAAATGGACACTTTATTTGTTAATTATATACAGTGATGTTAATGGGGAAGAGGTCTTAAAACAATTAGTCACACTTGATGCACTTGATTATTGAACTACCATTGCTCAGTAACGATCTAATTTTCTTTCCTAATATCACTACAGCATGAGGCTGAATTCAGCCGACTAGACACAACCCCCCCCCCCCACACACACACACACACACACACACAAACACACACACACTTCCTATACCAAACCCATTAACATCCCGCTGTGATCACAGTATAAAGCCAGATAAGGCCACATTCTAATTTACAAGATGACACGATTGACCTGTCATTACCTGATATCGAGCTTCAGAATGCAGTGAGGCACAGCGCGGCATATGGCAAATATCTTGGTCTAGTAGATATGCATAGTCAATGGAACAATCTAATAACAGTTTGCCCCTCGACCCCTTTTCTAGTCAGTGAGTGATATTTCAGCTAGACTCTGTACGTTCATAAATCTGCATTTCATGTATATCTGCATTACACTATACAATCACTTTAACATCTATACAAACAGATGAACAACAGATTCAAAAAATGCTGTTGGCATTTGAAGTATGTCTGGTCACAATTAGCGCGAAAAGTCCTTTTTAGCATACATATTTATGTCCACGCAGTACCTTAAGACTGGCTGCTACAGCAGTGAATTCAAAAAGTTCCTCGTGACCGCACAGACGACCAAAAATATATAATATAATCAAGCGCGTCTCCAATGTCCGCTAAACAGACTTTCCCCATGTGCAAATTTCACTTAGTATTCCATATACATATAAAGGCGTCGCGCTACAGCGCGTCTCCAATGTCCGCTAAACAGACATTCCCCATGTGCAAAGTTCAGTGAGCATTCCATATATAGGCGTCAACAATAACCTGTGTCATGATTTTGAAGAGTTTCAAATGGCGCTTATTTGTTCATTCGAATTCATGGCGGACCAAATCGTTATTGGTTTGGCCAGTCTTCTGACTGCACACTTAGTTTATATACTTGTTGTGAATGGTTTTGTACAAATCACGTTGGCTTTAAATATCTCCATATATATATATATATATATATATATATATATATATATACATGTTTATGAGCCCATACCTTCTTATGACCTCATTTCCTTATCGCATTTGTTTCATCTCACTTCAAGACAACCATAATAAATTCATATTTATATATATATATATATATTTATATATATTCAGCCTATATATATATATATATATAGATATATATATATATATATATATTATATATATATATATATATCTATATATATATATATATATATATATATATATAATATATATATATATATATAGGCTGAATGGTAAATTGAAACAAGGTCGCGTATTTCATGGTTTAAAGTTTTAACAAAATGTAAGTTATTAACACCTGTTTAAGAACAGAAAATACGTTTTGGGTTTAAAGCCATACCCAAATACCCAAATATCATCAAACGTATGTGTGTTATCTCTGTATGTTTTTGTATGTAGGTAGCAAGTTGAAATCACCTTTATACAGGTAGGAAGTAAACTGATTAAGAAACCCTTGGTGTATTCGTTGGGTAATCCAGTTTTACTTCCTTGTCTGTGGAGCTGTCTTTCCACGTCATCAATTTGAGTGTTGAGCTAGCTTGTTCAGGATCATGTGCCGCAATTATGCATTTTACGTTTTAATAATAGTAATTGTTGCAGTTTCTTCGTGTTTAGTAAGTATCTTCACATATTTCTTTACAGTATTTGTTACTTCGTGCCTCAATTCTATTTTATGACTGTACCTGAAACGTAAAATCGATATAGGACTGCATGTGTTATTGTTTATCGTTGCAAACTTGAAACCAAAACAAAGCAGAAATCTTTTTGT